>OZ026607.1:18394556-18424556 GCA_964020085.1 Micromussa lordhowensis | reverse complement strand
TCAGTCTCAAAACGAACCAATTCTTTTCCGTCCAAACTACGCGGGAGAAACTTTCGAAACGCGACGATCACCAGTCATTATGGAGGAAATCTCGGTCACGGGAAACCACATTTATTATCGTGACGGCATCGTTTTCGAAAAACTCCGTTTTCAAAATGTTTTCCGTCCATACTAGAACGCAAAGCTGGCGTTTTCAAATTTCTCCAGTGTGAAGAGCGTTTTTCGAAAAGTGACGTTTTGGCGACGGATTAGTGTGGACGGTATAGACCTAGGTGTAGAAATAAAGCTGTGTTTTCAAATTCGTCCGGCGTATTGTAGATGGCGTCATAGATTTATTTACATCTTCTACGACACACCAAAAAAATGCAAGTCAATAATTATAAAATATCGTAAAAAATACCACAAGTTTTATCTTTTTAAAAAAAGAAAAAAATGGATGACTCATAAATTAACGTTCAAACGCTTGAAAAGAAGACTATTTACATGATATCAGAGCGCTTTTCCAGTATAGAAAATGAGTAGCGTGTCACGTATGGCAAACACAAGTGGAAAGATGTCCTGCATCAACTTTTCAGGTGGTTTATATGTCCCTGTGGGTAAAGAACAAAAAAAATTCTTAATGATAAGTAATGGTAATAGGACTGAGTGGAGTCCAATTCGGTCTGCTAAGTGATAACAAAATCGGACGACCGCGCAGCAGGAGTCCAATTTGTTTACCACGAGTATAATTACAGACTGAAGTGGACGACACGAAGTCCTATTATACATTAATCATAAAAATTACAATTTCCGAGAAAACGAAAAATAGGGGAAAATTTGCAGTAAAATACTGACAAAGGAGGCGTAAACATTCATAAGGTTACTGGCAAAAACACAAAAGCAAGCGCGCACACGCACATGTAATTACAACTTCGAATGTGATTGGTTGATTTAAACTACATCTTTGAATGTGATTGGCTTATTGAACTGTCCGATAACTGTCCAATAACAAACTATCTAATAACAAACTGTCCAATAACAACTTGACAAGCGAATTAGTGGAAAATAGGACTTTTCTAAACCAATCACAAGCGAGGAAATTGTAATTTTTATGATTAAGTAAGAAGTGTTACAATGGGAAAGCAATGAGCACAATGCACAAAATGCTTCTGGGTTAGCTTTTGTACATTATGATTAATTGCTCCAAGGCTTAGGGGAATAAAATAAAGGAAACAAATTAATTGTACCTCATCTTTGATGCAATTTCTTTTGTTTTATTACCCCAAGCCTCGGAGCCAATGTTAAATAAGGTATTTTAATATATCGAAATTGGCCTATTTCCTCAGCAATTAAAGGCATGCAATGCATGCAGAGGACCATGCAACAGTATTCTAGGTAGTGCTATTTTTATTGCTGAGATTGCATAATTGAATATTGAGGAACTCTTGTATCTATATGGACAATCTATGACAAAAAATAGTGAGACACTTGAGGTCCTCTTACATTGCAGACAATAGATTCAATGATTTTAGACTCCTGGCATTTTCCTTGACTACTGTATTGCATTTTATCATAATACACCCAGAATAACTGGGTTCTGACCAAACTTACAGGTTCACCTCTCAAACAGCGAGAGCAGGACGGTGAAGATAAATAATGTTCTGCCAGCAGTGTGGGAATCTGCAAAGATGATCATACTTTTGTTGTCATAAATCTCAAAGTACTAAATCTTGTGATGTTGCTATCAATATTGCTAGTAAGTATTGAGTCTGCGTCCAAGCCTTATGGCCCATCAGGGCGGTGGTCCAGTTCAGTCTGTCCAGTTTTCATGGCATGAAGTAACTGAGTATTTCTACTTCCCATGAATGGAATGCTAATCCATTGCACGGTTATATAACCAGCATTAAATTCCCCAGAACCTATTTCCACACCTAGTTGGAGTCGGGCATTGTGGGTGTAAAGCCCTGTCCAAACAGAAAATGTTTGGTGATTAAACACGATCAAACATTGTTTGGTAACCAAACATTTTCCTGTTGGACACCTTGTTTAATTGTGTTTGATCAAATTTGAATGACGGCAAACATTTTACCAAACATTGTAAAACATTTTGTTTGTACCCTTTGCCAACTCGGTACAACATCAACATGTTTGGTTGCCAAGCAATATTTCATTGTGTTTGGTCGCCAAACATTTCCCGTTTGGACAGGTCTTTAAGTGTCTTACCCAACATTGCAATACAGATACCCTGGCAAGGGCTTGAACCCAGAGTCCAGAACACTTACCATCAGTCTGCCATGACTCCCTATCAGGAAGTGTTTATAATCAGGTTATAATCAATTCAACTAGAGCCAACAATAAATTCACTTACTAAACGGTTCTGCTGGTGTTGTCCTGCGTGACTTCTTGTACATGTCATTGCCGTGTCATATGAAATGTCCATTTCTTGACAACTGTTCACTCGGTACACAATGTTACAGTTGATGTCCATGTGGCCATTATATGCGGCGGCGTTATCATCTGCAGCTGACAACGGCTGGTTATAGTCACGTAGTTGATTTGCTAAGAGCGTAGGTTGTTTACAACTTAATAATCTGTTCTCTGTTTCCATATTAGACGTATTTTCTGTGTGCCAAGAGGAATCTTCTAGGCAAGGTCGTTTCTGAAAGTTAATGGGAACAAATTTAAAATACAACATTCTTTTAAGCTTTATTGAAATGTGCAGTTTTTCGGCCTTTCGCGATCGATCGCGCGACTACCAGTGACCGAGAAATACAAATTATGCACAAAAGCCGCAGTTTCTTTGTGTTGAAGCAGCAACACAACTAACTGTGTCTAGTGGACCTTTTTTGGAAACAAAATTATAATCAACACGTGTTTGTATGGTGAAACATCAAAGCTCAATTAATTTACCTTTGACTGTATTTCCGTATAACTTTCCATGGCTGCCTGTCGTTTTCTCGCGAAGTTGCAGGAGTTAACTAGATCTAAAGAAAGTTCGACTTCCATGTTCAGAGATCTTCGCAAAAAAAAAAAGAAAATATGTTGATTTGTCAACTCGTTGAATCAACTGTTTACAAACCGTTAGAAGTCAAATAATGAAACCCATGATGCCCTGTGCTCCTTCACTGTATCAATCACTGCATCATATATGAAGTAGTGGATGAATTATCTAATCTCCAGTCCACGGCGAGTACTTTTCTCAAAATGGCGGTTCTTTATCGATTCCAAATGTGTCGTGAAGTTTTCCTTTAGTTTGCGTTGACCGTTTATTCAGAAATACAAAGAAAAAGGTTTTATCTTTCCAGATGATGCTTCGCAAGTTACGTTTGCATGAAAGAAGCTTCTTTTCGCTTAATTATTTATTATAACCTGGCTGAAAGTGTGGAAATCACTTCCGGCATCCTGCCTTTTCATTGACTAAAAATAAGCTCACTTTCATCTTACCCTGCAAGTATAATCACGGAGCTTTGAACGCCTACATTCACACTCAACGATGTCTAAACGTAAACTTGAGGATCTGACACCAGCTGATGGGATCAAAGTTTTCAAAAAGGAAAGAAGTGAGTTTTTTTGTAAGAGAAGAGTGGTTGATTATTTATTACCCTGCATTTCTTTGAATGTTTAATACAAGATTAGCTCTAAGCAAGAGGAAATCTCCCCAACATATCTCTTGTTTTGCTCAATAGTTTTTCCTCCACTAAAAGAGAAAATATATAATGGTAGACTTCACCTAAAAAAGAAAACCATATTGATGAGGTAAAGATGCAGCTTATAGAGATACAGTAAGTGAGAAGCTGCAAAATGTTAAGAAAATCTTGGTCTCAAACTAGGCTGCAATTGGTTCCTTTGGAAAAATCAAGACTTACAGTCTGCAAATTTATCAGTGTCAGATGAAGAAAAGAACATGCCATAATTAATATGGTTAGTAAAGGTCTTGATTTATGTTGTTCAAAGAAAATCCCATCCAGGATGGAGTAGAAATATTCCTAGTTGCTTCATGCTACAGAAACTGGAATAAGCTCCAGCCTGATTGGCCACTTGGCTTGTATGCAGGCTCCACCTCTCCCTACCCCCTCTAGAAGTTTTCACTTAGCTTCATACTTTCCTCTCATAGTCTCACAGAGTTTCCAAAGACATTCCATAAGATGGATGTAGATAATTTTCTGGAACCACATTTCACTTAGCATAATAATTAATGTGTTTTGCAAAGAAATATATATTAAAAACAAAATTGTGTTTCTTACTCCAGATCTTTCAAGCAGCGAGTCAGAGGAAGAACTTTCTTCTCCTTCCTATGCAAGCTTCCTTCACTTTGATCAAAAACCAGTATATAGTGATGTTGTCAAGAAACAAATGGTTAGTGTTGTTTATGACATCTGGATTAGACAAGTGTAAATGTTTTTCATGAAATAATCATTCAAATCCAACCACTAAATGTTTTTGGTATTTACATGTACATGTACCTATATTGATCATATTAATTTGGTGTTACACTTCACATTTTCTTACATGAACATGTTAATAGTGAGAATTTTTTTTGGGGGGGGGGGGGGAGAGGGAGGGGAGAGGGAGGGGAGTGAGTCCTACCTGCTTTTTCCTCATTACTTCCACCTGCTGCTTTATAATGAGTACAATTTATTGAATATTTGCAAGTGCCCCTCACAAGATTTCTGAAGTTTAGACTTTGATACAATGTAATTTATGCAAGTGACATAATTTATGCATTCACCTGGTTCTCTGATCCATATGATGAAGGTTATTTCAATTAAATTGTCTTTAAAGCTCTGTTTCCATCGAGTTCTTCATAGGCCAGTTTCATCACTGAATTATCTGAATAATCATTTTCATTTGTTTTCAGGAAAGAATGGGTTACAAGGAAGGGACAGCTCTTGGAAAATCAACTCAGGGGCAATCAAAACTTCTAGGTGACTTCAAAAAAGAACAAAGCCTTAAAGATGAAAAGCCTGCTGTGCAGGAAAATGCCTCTCAGCCAGAATCTGGTTACAGTGACTTTGCTCAAAGACAAATGGTATAGTACATTATTACTCAAGCATTGTTTGTACATGTAGTTGTTTTTATTTTCTCTGATTTCTAACATAAGGAAGTGAGGTGGATATGTAAGTGCTGTTTGCTTAATTTATTTCTTTTAATCACATCTCAGTGTATTCTCTTTCCATTGTTCTCTACCATGTTTCCCTTGGCTGTTCTTACTTTCTTTTCCCACTTGGTGCCCAGATAAAAGTCACTGTTACCTGTGGGTGTCGGCTTGGTGCCCTGTGTGGAACACAGGATCCAAGAATTATCAAGGGGGGTGGCTTGTGCTGTGGTGTTGCAATGTCAATGGGGCCTGTTCCTTAACTGTTGCAATTTGAGAATTGGAAACTAATTGAAAACTGTTCCCCAAGAAATACTGTGGAATCCCGATTTCTCGAACCTCCAGGGGAAATGCAAATTGGTTCGAGAAGTCGGAGAGTTCGAGAAATTGGGGGTAAAATTACAGTGTTTGACTGAGGAGAGGGAACGACTTTTGGTTCGAGTTATCGGGAAGTTCGAAAAAATAAGGGTTCAAGAAATCAGGATTCCACTGTACCAACAACGCCACAAAGTATAAATTGCAGTGAGGTACATGTCCAGAGAGTTCGCCTTTATTTCTGCCATAATACTCACAACATTTTAATTTTTTTTTTGTTTTGCTTCTGCATCTCCATTTACCTGTGTGACCCTTGTGTGCTGATCCTTTTTATTCCTGCTCATCTGTTATTTGTTTCTTTGTCTTCCCAACTAGGAAAACATGGGCTTTGAACCAGGAAGAGGTCTCGGGAGATATGGCCAAGGGAGACAAGATATTATTGAGGCATCACAGCAACGAGGAAGACGTGGTCTTGGCTTTAGAGTTGAAGGCTTTGATGACAAAGATTTTACTTGGGAGGAGGAAGAAGAGGTACATCATTCTTTAACCTTTATTGTATTCTATTTTCTTCATCTTTTATTCTAGATAAGGTGATAGAAATGATGAGTTAATTGGATCTATTGGTAAGTTTTGTTATCTTCCTGTATTTAAACTGTACTATAAATAGTGCATTTTAAGATAAAAACTAGTGATAAAAAAACAATGTTTTGATCTCTCTGTGTGATGGAAATGTTGTTTTATGATTCCTAGTTTTTATCCTAAAATGTATTTCAAAGAAACTGCTTACAAAGAGTAATTAATATACATGTACAGTGCTTTCGATAGGAACGTACCCGTCACCCTCCAGACCTCCGGTGGGTATTCTGTTGAAAGAAACTGTTAACTTTGAAAATTTTCCAGAGAGAAATTCTCGTGGGCTTCTCATAATTACTGTGGCAGGTGCTGTTCTGAGGTAGCCACCTTCTTCAAATCTTATTGAAAGCACTGCATGTAACATGCAGGTATAAAAGTTATGGTTTTGACCGCTTTCTGCTTTGAATAGTATTAGTCAGTACCCTCTATGAGGTGCTTCTGCAAGGAATCTTGATCATGGTAGTTGTATTTGTCAATTGAAAACAAATATCCAGTCCAAGATGATGAATAAAACTACCTGTACCAATCCACCGTAGGAAAAAAGATGGCGGCTGTACACTTTACCACAATACCTTGCGAACCTAACACAGCGTATAAGACACAAGGAAAGCCAAATTTTTACAATATTTGTCCCTGTACTAAGGACATTGTGTATCGTAGGTTTGAAGATTTTACAACCCTTCTGTACCTTTTTATGAATGTTTTAAAGTTTTCGTGCGCTAAGAACTGTGGGTAAATGTACCAGTCGCCATCTTTTTTGCTACGGAGGATTGATTCCCTGCAGGTGCACCTCATAGACTGAGGGAATTGGACAGTTTTGTTGTAGTGTGTCTTGTGATTTTTAATTGTATTGTATTTCAGGTGGTGATAGAAGAGCCTAAAGCTTGCATTCCATCTTGTACCAGACCCCTGCCAACCAGAGAGGAGATGGAGGACTGGATCACAGTTGGCAAGGTTTGCTGGCATAATTTTGTAGATGCAAGTGAATGCAGCACTGACAGTTCTATTGTACCTCTCTGTTATGATTACCATATCTTAGGCAGAATTAAATGAAGATTGTATATTAATGTGGAGGTTTCATTAAGGGTGATTATGTATGGATTAATTAGTGTAAAGTCAGAATCACCATCATCATTAAGTCCTGCCATTAATTTTGCAAAATACTTTCTTTGACAAGTGTTCATAGAGGTACTGGCCTTGGAAGATAATGTTACGCCAAATAAACATCAAATTAAATAATACATTTAATTATTTCATATTTTTTTTAAACTTACATGTAATGCATCACAAATAACTAACTAACTATTAAATAAGTATATTTAAGCAATAGACCACAAGTTTCTATGGGTTATAGGCTGATAAACCACGCGGGATGTTGGTAGAACACAAGAAGAATTTGTAAATCATGAGCCGCAGATGAGTGGTTTTATTTTACGAATTCTTCTCGTGTTCTACCAACATCCCGCGTGGTTCATCAGCCTACAGTGTATAACCCATAGAAACTTGTAGTCTATTGCTTTTATATAATAATTCAGAAGACGTGCGATTTTTCCATGGGTTAATCGGCACAATAACCCATAGCTGATTGACCAATCAGAGTGCGCGCATTGATTTGGTTATTATATAAAAATAAATAAATAAATGAATTAAGGTTTAAATTTAAGCAATAGAGCACTTTTTTCTGTGTTTACATAATGTAGCCTCATCTAAACACGATGAAGGGTTGGGAGAATTCGAGACAGTTATGCAAACCCGAGACGTAGTCAAAGGTTTGCATAACTTTCGAGAATTCTTCCAACCCTCCGAGTGTTTAGATGAGGCTACATATGTAAACACGGAAAAAGTGCTTTATTGCATTTATAAAATACCTGCGAATCTAAAACGTCACAACCATGTTTACATACTCTCATCTAAACACACCTATCGACCAACAAGAGCACTCGTGGTGGCTCAGTTATTTTATAAATGTTTTTAACTTGCAGAAAAGAAAAACTATTGATGATGAAATTCAATTCTGCAGTGAGGATGTTTTGTTGGAGATTCTCAAGAGCAAGGTAAGGGTTAATGAACTATTACCGGTAAGTAATAATAATATTATTATTAATTCTTGATAATACAGAGAACATTAAGATAAAGATCAGGTAAAGGTCAGGAATGAAGAAACTAGCCAAGTTATATTTCAGCTCGACTGGTTTGTACAGTGTGAATTGAATAGAAGAATGGCTACTCCCCCCTGGATAGGATGGTAGTCGTTTATCATCCAGGGGGGGGCTTATACAAGACTTGAGTACATGTACCTATTACCGGTAATACTTACTGTTTGATTAATATAATAACTATGGAAACCAGTGGCAGTTATACAAATATAGGGTACATACCTGTAGCAATCAAATCCAGTTATTAGAAGCTGGTTAACATTTTAATTAGTACTGCAGTATAATTGTCGAAATTAAGAATCTCTCTTTTTGTCAACAGAGTATTTTTGATGCCCTTGTCGGTGATGAGTTCTTAAAGGCAAGGACACGAGCCAATCCGTATGAGTTTATCAGAGGAGCCATCTTTCAAAACAGGTTATAAAAAATAAAATCGATACTGTTGTTAAGAATCCTTTTTGCTAATTTAAACTTATTTAATGAATATACTGTACTCATCCACAGGGCAGCCATGAAAATGGCCAACATGGATTCTGCTTTTGACTTCATGTTCACCAACCCCAAAAATGACAGAGGAGTAAGTATGCATGCATGTTGTGTAAAATGATGTGCACTTGTGAACTCTACATGTACACGTAAATGAAAAACTCTTTAAAGGAGATGCATGGCATGCATAAAATTGATTTCACTGTCACTTACACTTCTTCAAAATCAGTCAGCATTTCCTTACTGGCACTTCAAGATCTCGGTCTGTAAATCTTCCACCTCTCTAAAGCAAAAAATGTTTTGAAATTAGCTGTAAATAAAGTACAATAACAGGGCTTAATAAAAACTTGAATTCCAGCTTGCCCTTTGGACAAGCAGCTCTCGAATTTTGCATGCCCTCAGGACAAGTCTCAGAACAAGTTTCCTTTTTTTATAAAGTTGGCAGACAAATTGCTTCAGCCTTGCCTGTTGCACAAGTGAGAGTGAAACTAAGGTACTTGGCTGTCACAAAAATCTACTCGTCCTGGATGACCAGATGGCACTTTTTTGAGCCCTGAATAAACACCCCTTGGAACTTGTAGATGTCCTCCCCTAAGCAGAGCAGCTCTCTGTTTAGTAAAACCCTAAGATCTACAGTTGATCTGTACAAATCTGTATTTTCCCTTTTACAAACAGGCACTACAAATATGTAATATATAGCATTGTTACTGTTATCATTGCTTGAACTAGAGAGAAGTGGTTGGACCCAATGAGCTGTTGTACTTTGCCGATCTGTGTGCAGGACCTGGAGGGTTTTCAGAGTATGTGCTGTGGCGTAAAGGTTGGCAAGCCAAAGGATTTGGCTTCACCTTGAAAGGTACATGGGCATTGTCACGACACTAATATGTATTAAATCAATCAATTAATCTTTTATTTGGTAATGTGGGTTATGGTACATACATTGTTATGATATTACAATAATATTGATATCTATATAATATTACTAACAATACTATTAATAACTACATGTATATTACTTAGACAGCAAAAGGCTGTTGTGGACCTGGAGATAGTAGAGGGCTGATTGTAAAAAACAGAAAAAAAGCACATCAGAACAATAATTCAAATCCTTGAATTTTCAATTCCTTTTCTAAAGGTGACTGTGATTTTAAGCTTGAAGAGTTCTTGGCAGGGACACCAGAAACATTTGAGCCTCATTACGGTAGGAATAAAACATGAATAATAATTAAGCCCTGTGTAAATGCTACTCAGCTCTTGCGTGACAACCAATCATTTTTTAACAGCAAATTTGTCTTTGATCATTAACTTCCCTGTAACATTCCTGTCCATCTGAAAAAAAAAAAACCCTCTAGGAGACCATTTGTTGAACATTACATCTTTAAAGCTAGGTGGGATACTTTGATCGTATTTTACACATTGTTTGAATGTATGTTTGCAAACCAGTAAGTACAGTAAGTACACACAGCATACATGTGAAGTTAGATGACACGATAAGGGGGTTAGTGGCAGGAAATAACGTTACCCACCCCTAGGAAGGAGGCATGGTGGACGCAGGAGGCAAGGAGGCCTCATGGTTAAGGTGCTCAATCCAGATCAAGCGGTCTGGTTTTGAGACCTGGACGGGGATATTGCATTGTGTTCACTTTACTCTCACAGTGCCTCTCTCCACCCAGGTGTTTAAGTGATTTCCCGGCGAACCTAACGCTGAGGGTAACCCTATGATGGACCAGCATTACATCCAGGGGGGAGTAGAAATACTCCTTCCTAGTCGCTTCATGCTACAGAAACTGGGATAAGCTCCAGCCTGATGGGCCACTTGGCTTGTACGTAGACTTTACCCCAAGGGAGGAGGAGGTGGAGATGCAGTGGCCTAATGCTTTAAGCATGCTGGTCTCTGGATTGAGCAGGCTAGGTTTAAGCCCTGGACACTGGATCACTGTGTTGTGTTCTTGTGCAAGACACTTAATTCTCTCTTTACCTCTCTCCTTGGGGTGGGAGGGTAAACCTGCAGTGGAGAGGTAGAATTACCATCTCCTGGCTAATGGCTGTTTCATGCTACAGAAACAAAGCTCTGGCTCCATGGAACATTGGCCTGATGCATACTATACTTTGTTTACCCCAAGGGAGGCCATTGGAAATTCTGAGGAGGGGGAAGGGGGGGGGGAGGCTAGTTTCAAAAGCAACCTTATATTTTTGAGGAAAGTATGAAGCTAAACTAAATCTGTAACTTCCAGATGGATAGGGGCTTCAAAGAGGGTATTATTTTATGAATAATCTATAGAACAGCATCGACAGGCATATTTTGTACCGTTTATAGGTGTACATGACGATGGAGATATCTTCAATGAGGAAAATTTGGTGGAGTTTAGAAGATTTGTGATGGAGGCAACCGATAATAAAGGCGTTCATTTTGTGATGGCAGATGGGGTAGGTTAAAAGAGCAGGCCTTAACGTCATGTGTCAGGCGAAACGGTTAGGTACTCATCTTAGTGACGTATTGTAAAATAATGTATTAAATGCAATCAACAACACAGAAAAGCTAGCACTCATCAAGTGATCAGTAGTTCCTGGATAATAGCATAGGCACATTGCGCCCCATCATAGTGGCATGTTTGAATTTGTCATAGTTGAGCAATTTTGATCAAACTTCTAGTTATTTTGCCTCGTCTTCTTCTGCCTCTCCCTCCCCATCCCTTTGCCACTGTTATTTCAGTGTCGTGGGTGCCTGGATGACCATACATGTATGTTGGGGCTCATGCAGTGCTTTCAACAATATTTGAAGTAGGTGGCTACATGTACTTTGGAACAGCATTCGCCGGAGTAATATGAGAAGCACAGGATAATTTCTCTCTGGAGAACTTTTAAAAGTGAATATACATGTACCCGCCGACTTTCAACAGAATCCCCCCCCAGAGCTCCGGCAGGTGCTGGGTCCTATTGAAAGCACTACTCATGAATGGGTTGGGGGGATTTCCAGCCATGGGAGCATTTTACTGTATAGAGGCCTGCTTATCTCAATGGAGGTTTATGGACAATCTGGGCACCCATCTTCCATATAGCTTGATGCAGTTGTTAAGCTGTAGTTGGAAGTTGATATTAATTACAGAAATTTGGATTGTTAGAAAGTACACAAACATTGGCATGTGTGCTCTAAGAAAGAGCTTGTAACACATTTCAGGCAATTATGTTTTTTTGTGTGTGCAGGGATTCTCAGTGGCAGGACAGGAGAACATCCAAGAAATTCTTAGCAAACAGTTATATCTGTGCCAGTTTCTTTGTGCGCTCTCCATTCTAAGACAAGGTACATGTACACATGTAGATACCTTGATGTTTAAAACAATGCAATCATATACCTGTTTAGTTAACAAACAGCTGTATATCCACTTTTTCTCTTTATGTTAACTAAAAGCTCTCCACTTATAATAAGCAAAATTCAGGACTAGTAAATAAATACTGGAATTCTATATGTTTCAGGTGGCCACTTTGTATGCAAGGTGTTTGATCTCTTCACGTCATTTAGTGTTGGTCTGGTTTACCTAATGTATCGTATCTTTGATGAGTTGTATGTCTTCAAACCTGTGACCAGCAGACCGGCTAATTCAGAGAGGTACAGCAAGTACATTTCACCATCAGTACATTGTCTTTGGAAGCTTTTGATATTGATTCTGGCCAATCACAAAATGCACAATCCTGTGAACCAATTAAAACTTGAAGCAAATACATGTGGCTGACTTGAAGTGATGCAAAGGGTGTGCAAGTTAGTCACGCTTGGATTTTGTTTACTTCTGATTGGATTAGAAAGTGGCATTTATTTTTTTAAGGCAATTGCTTAACAGTAAGAGTAGTACAGTAGATGTAGATCCAAACCAATGAAAGCAAATGAACATCTAACTTCTCCATTCAATATCACAACATTGTGAAGGAGACAGGTGATGAGAATAAAGAAAATAATTTACTAGGTGATCATAATATTATTAATGTTTGTAAATGGGTTTTGGCAAAGAAACCATTTTACAGCTGTCTGCTTTGTGACCTGGTCTTTAAATGTAAGCGTGGCTGGAAGTGACCTTGCTTTGATACAGACCTCTCTGCTTTTGTCATGTAAATGCACCTAGCTAGCATTACAACAACTTGATTTACACAACAAAAGCAGTGAGATCTGTATCAAAACAAGGTCACCTCCAGCTTCATTGCTATTCAATTCAAAGGCCAGGTCACTGAGAAGACAACTGTAAAATGGTCTTGTCATGGCGGCCTGACAAAAACCCTTCACTTATATAAGCTGCCTAATGCTGCCTAATTAGGTTTGTAGTCAGACTTCAATTTTAAACATGGGTGACCTATAACTATCCCTTGGATCTCAAATAGACTAGTAATATTATAAACTGAACTAGTAATCTACCAAAATTTTTGGTAATCATTGTATTTTCTTCATTCAGGTACATAGTGTGCAAAGGTCTTCGGGGGGACAGTGAAGCCGTTCACGAGCACATGTTCAATGTGAATGTTAGAATCAATAGATTAAAAGCTGAGGATGTAGAGGATGTGAATGAGGTTAGTGCTACAGCCTGTTCTAATTGAACTTGTACGTGAGTCAAAGATGCCCACTTAAGGTATCATGGTAGGTGGATTGACAGTGTTTGGAAATCGCGCCCTTACACTGACGCTTTCAAAGAAAACCCCATCAACCTATACATTTTCTGAAAGATAAATAGTTATAGAATACAATCATATCTTAAAAAATTTCTAAAAATACAATGACAAAGTGATATTAAAAGAAATCCCCAGAAACACTGCTTCGCTTAAATTGGTTCGCTTCCGCGCGTGAATTATCGGATTGGCAAGATTTATATCGGAAATGTTTTCTCACACATCACCCTCAAAAAGGGTGTCTGCGATTTTCCAGATGTGGTTTGGTTTTTTTTTTACAACCTCCTAAAGTTTGATATTGTCAATGCGGACGTTCCTTTCTGCAAAGGAGGCCATAACTTGGAAACGGAAGCAAAATTTAACAAAGCCCGACACCCTTTTTTGAACGAATTATCCTAGCTGCCAATTTTCAGCTAATTCCGTCGGAAGACGCGCGTAAACAAACTAAAAATGTTCACCCTCATATGCAGTTTTACTTTATCGAGAAAAAGGCGAAAATCGTTTCGTGCGATTTCTATGATGAGGTGTTAAAAATCACCGCATGTAAGAAGATTTGATGAGGCATTGACAGATGTCGTCATGGATCAGTTTGCAGTAATAATGAAAATTACATCGCAATTCGCATTACACGTGACAACCGGCGGTGAATTTTAATAGACCTTTTTACCGATACGGCGGCCATCTTGAATTCTATTGTTTTGACTGAGAAATTATGGGCTGCCGAGGGGGCAATTGCTGGAAAATTTATCGTATACACAGCTCTCAGGATAAATTTTTACTGCTTGTCTCTCATATTCCATAACAAATATTACAAGCGTTACATCTTTCCGTCACGATATTTGGCAGTTGTTCCTGTGGTTATCGAAAAATTATTGTTAAACGTTATCACGCCACAGTATTCTTTTTAATTATTTCTCATCTGCCCCCTGGGCATCCCATAATTTCCTCGGAATTCAAGATGGCCGCCATATCGGTAAAAAGGTCTATTGGCGATGACAGGAACTTGTCATCGCGCCGTCAGGGGTTAATGAGATTCAAAAATAGTTTCTTTCCGTATCTCAAAAAGTAAAAAAGCTTTTTTGCTCATTTTTTGCAAAATATTTATCATAGTCTTCTCAATTCGAACGGCAAAAAAAAATCTATTTTTTCGTCAAAATCCACCTACCATGACACCTTAATTATTTATAAATTATGCTTTCAGTTTCTGTTTTAAATAAGTGTCCATTTTAACAGGTGCCCTCAATGTAGTGTAATATTAAGCTAGCACTTTAGCGTGCTATGTGCTAAGAGAGCTATGTAGCTGTTAGCTCTTTGCACGCATTGCTGGCCTATGGTACTCAGAGGACCTTGCATTTACTCTCACAGTGCCTCTCTCTGCCACGTCACATTAAAAATGAGTACTGCTGAATTTAATACTGAGGTGAACCCTGCAATGGACTAACATTCTATCCAGGGTGGGACCGTAGATTTACTCCTAGTTGCTACGTGTTACGCAGAGATAAGTGCAGGCATGTTGGACCCTAAGGTTGGAAATGCAGATTACCTTAGTTGCCTATAATCTTCACATGTAGACTTTTTGCAGTGAGACTACTCTAACCAAAGCCACCCGACAAATTTTCTACAAATTTAACGAATGAAAATCATGGAGGTTACGAATAGTTCTGCAACAAATTATCCAACATAACCACAAATGTGTTGCCTTTGTAATGTACAGATTGATTACATGGATATTTGTTGAAAAACTTTTGCTAACCTCCATAATCTTTATTCATTAAATTTGTGGACAATTTTGTCGGGTGGCCTTGGTTGGAGTAGTCGCACTCTAAGTTAAAAAAAGCCAAACTAAGATAATATTATATATAATATTAATTGTATCGTTTATTTCCTAGATTGTCCCGCTGCATATTTTGATGGAAGATGAAGAGTTCTCGTCGTATATGGCTGAGTCAAATGACAAGTATGTGAATTCAAATGGATAATGATTTGTTTATAACAAAATAATCACTGAACAGAAAACTTATTTAAAATATTTTTCTGCTCTGCAAAAAAATTCTGTGTCAATAACTTACAGAGTATTCTAGCTATTTTATTATTATGAAAATCCTGGGTGCCTGGTGTATTCTTGAAGCTGTAACACACCCTAGTCATGACTGTACAAAGAGCATTCAAACTTGTGCAATACTACTTGCTTCAGAATAGGAAGGATACAAGCAAACTCACTGAAGAAACTAAGAGCTTATGTCCAAGACACGTAAGTTGGATGTTGTTGTCTCATGGTGTTGCTTCTTTCTTAGTAAATATCATTCATTGCCATATCATTTTGTTAACGTACCGGTAGTTATTGATTTACAGTTGTTATAAGTGCTGGCCCATAGAGAGGTTTTCAATTGAATGTCATGAAACAAAAATCAATGTTATCACTCTGACTAGCCAGTCATAAAGGACATAGCCATTCCAATGAGCCAATCATCACTTGAAGTAAATACATGTAACTGACGCAAAGCACAAGAAAAGTGTGCGAGCTTGGGAGTCACAATTGGTTTTGGCTTTACTTTCTGATTGGATGAAAAAATGGCATGATTTTTTAAAGCCAATCATGTGTAGTAACTCTGGTCTTACTACTTGAGTAATAGTAAGTATTATTATTGCTGTTATTTTCCAATTTTCTTTTATTAGAACGTTAATGGGGCATTATGATCAGGGAGAGGTAAAGAAGAAATGTTTGGAAAAGTGGAAGGTGAGGAAATCATCTCCCTTTTCATAGAAGAAGCTCTCTCACCAGATACTAGAAATTTTAGAATGCAGCCACTTTTTGTAACTTTAAGTAATGATACATGTACAAATGTCAGTAGTAGTAAAACACAACATATGCATTGGTAACCTCCTCTAAGGTAAAGGTAAGTAAAGGTAAAGTCAGCATACGAGCCCAGTGGCTCATCAGGCCGGAGCTTATCCCAGGTTTCTGTTGCTTGAAGCACTTGACTAGGAGTATTTCTACTCCCCCTGGATGGAATGCCAGTCTATCACAGGGTTATCACTCAGCATTAAGTTTGCTGGTACCAATTTGTGCACCTGGTGGAGAGATCTGTGAGAGTAAAGTGTCTTGCCGAAGAACACAACACAATGTCCCCGACTAGTAGCCTCCTCTAAGAAGATACAGTTATCTCCATAATTAAGCTGTTCGATGTTTGGAAGGTCAAGATTTGTAGCCGAGAGAAATTGTAGCTTTCTCAAACACATGACCTGAAGACATTCAATAATTTTGATATTAATCAATAAATTTATTGTAAATTCTGATTTATATCAGATTCCAGAGCAGGCACGGGCAGCTCATAGAGCAGCTGATCCTGATGTTAAGTTTGATGAACTTTGGAAGGTAAGTTATTAAATTAATTTAAATTATAATACAAGGCTGAACTGGTCCGCGGTGAAAAGGAAAATTCTTATTGGTTCCCTTAGCGGTACAAATTTTGCAATACGGACCACTAAGAAGAGTAAGATGGACCGCTCACGAATTAATTTTTGGCAAATTGTTTTTTTCAATTTACTGCACAAATTTCAAGTTTTTTTGTACGTAGAAATCTTTTTACCTTTGAGTTTGGAGCAGACTGGTACCCAGTCCCTATTTAGGTATTTTTGGTAGAGAGAAGATTGGATACTAGGGTGGTTAAGGCACAAGAGGTGTCATGGGAAGGGTCGAAGTAAAAATTACCCTAGTATCCCCCAAAACACTGAAATAGTCTTTGTTTGGAGGGCAATTTCAGTTAAATGTTCACAAAAGTGACATGGAAAAGGAAATTTTCAATCCCATTTGATGAGAATTTCATCCTCTTGCCTTTATAATCATGGCTTTTTCTTTCCTCAAGGGAATTGATGATGATCATTGTTTTGATGCTGAAGCTACGATGGTGACATCCAAGAACATTCAGAACCTGAAATGTCTGTACAATTACAAGTGCTTTGTATCTGGGGGAGAGAGATTTTTTATTATGGGACTTGGAGTAAGTGTCACGCATTTATGTCACACACACACATGTCATACAATCAAAGAATATTCACAGGAATATTTTCAGGTTAAAATTGGCAGAAAAATAAGAATATTCGACCTCAGCTGGAAAAACAATATTCTTATAAAAAAAGAGCATAATTTAAAACTGTTCTGCCATCATGGCTATGTTTGGTTTTAGTGCAGTAATGTCTACAAGTGGGATGGCAAGCCAAACTTCCGCAGCTCAATAAGATGGCATAAGCTGGAAAATTTTAACTTGGAACTTCCTCGGGACACGCTGATTGAAGTGGAAATAGTGCAAGAGCTACGTGGAGAAGTAAGTGGTAAATTGGTATTTGGTTATCGGAAGGAAAATTCACAGTCGTTATTTGGATTGTCTCCCATTTCCCATCGTTCATTTCCACCCGAGCATTTCGTGACAACCCGAGTAAACTCGGGAAGGAAATTGCGTGACATGATGGGGTAACAGCTTGTGTGTGATTAAATTCTTGGAAGTAGAATTAGTATTTAACTTGTATTCATCTTGTTTTGTGTCCTCTTTACAAAACAGGGCAAAGGCCAGCGGAGAGCTTCAGCTATCCATATTGTGGATGCGGTGATTCTTGGAGGCAAAGATGTTAGGAGTAAGCGATATCATGAAAGGTAACATGGAATGTCCACACTTGTCTCTCTCAGGAAGTGCTTACTTGAACCTGGTTTTTGTAGCTGAAAACAAACAAGAGTATTGTTTAGTTCTCCCACATTCTCCACTTAAGAAAATAATGTTTTACTGTAAACTAATAACAATATCGACTGAGAAACAGACATCTGACTGGCAAAAGTAACTTTTGGTCAGGTTTTCGAAACGTCAATCAAACCATCACACTAGATGATCTACTTTAGAGCCATTACTGTAATCTTTGTTCACTTGCTTTTTGTTTGGTTTTTAGAATGGCCATGGCGGGGTTACTAGTTAAGGCTGTCAACAAACCAACACGTCCAGAGATGGTTCCCCTAAGGTATGTACTGGTGTTTCAAGACCTTTCAGGACTTCAGAAAGAGCTCTGGGGAACTTAGGGCATTAAGGCAAATTTCTGACTAGCAGGCATAAGTAGACAGATGCCAGGTTCTCGAAGTCGGCCTGCTCTTAACGTAGAATTAGAGACAAAAAAACACAGCAACTTTTATCTGAGTAAGTACTGTCTCCTTAAAAAAGTTACATTTTGAAGAAAAAATAAATTTTATTTAATATAGTACTTGTTGAAGGAGGGACCAATTACAGGCTAGAGGAGCCAGGCAGCCAGTTAAAATAATTTGTAGGTATAGATAAAAGATGAGAGAGATGCCATGACATTTTGGTTGATGTGCTGCAAGGTTCTCTGCCTTGTGAAAATGTGAACCATATTCCAACATATTTTAGAACGTTATTCCAAAAGTTGGTAGTTGGTAACAGATTCTCCCATGTGGATGTATGTTGAACAAAGACTAACTATAATTTTGGATTTCAGGCTCAAACAAGTTTTTCGTCTCGATAGCAGCTCACTTAAAGATATTTTCTCGAGGTAAATTGTACTAACTATTGGATTAAAAGGTAAAAGGTCTGCATGCGAGTCAAGTGGCCCATGAGGCCAGAGCTTAAAATAAATTATCCCGGTTTCAGTAGCATGAAGCGACTAGGAGTATTTCTACTCACCCCTGGATGGGATGCTAGTCTATTGCAGGGTTACCCCCAGCATTAAATTCGCTGGTACCCATTTATACACCTGGATGGAGAGAGGCACTGTGAGAGTAAAGTGTCTTGCCCAAGAACACGACACAATGTCCCTGGCCAGGGCTGGAAAATATTTGAAAAAGATTTCCTAAGATTTTCCAAACTTTGTCCGAAGGCCAGACAAATGTTTCCAAACATCTCCCGAAGATTGCCAAAGGGGACCAAAGGAGATCCAAAGATGTTTCGACCATACTCCAACAAATTTAAATGTAGTTAAAGGGACAAAAAAGAACTGTTTTCAAAAATGATATCTTCGCATGTGAGGATATCATATCGTTTTGATCAATTTGTTATCACTCAGTATACTACTAACTTTCATATAATAATAATGTCTAAGAAGCTAGAGAGGGTTGTTGTTAATCCAAATCCATAATTATCACCCTAGCCAATCACAGAGAGCACAGAAAATGCAGTGAACCAATCAACGCTCGAGTAATTTCATGGAGCTGGTTAACTTCTGACTGGATGAAAAAGTGGTGCGAGCTTTTTAAGCTCATTGTGTAACGTAGATATGAAAAACCAACTACTTTTTTGACACTCGAATGAAAACCGCTCTAACACAGATCTAGTTAACAGTGCTTACAACTAATTCCAGAATCGAGATGAAAGTTGTCAAAGGAATGGGCAGAGTACCTCGAGAGTGCTTTGTGTTGGAGGACGGCAGCCATCTTCTTCCCAAAGGAATTTTCTTTATTAAACGTATTCAAGGTATTTATGCTATTTTCATTTTTCAATTACAAGTGGTCAACAAGATCACCATTATTTTATTTTTTCGTAAAAAGAACCACATACGTTCCATTTTTCGTTTGCTTTTAATTTGTAACACGCAGCTGCTTCAGAAATATAGTAAATACTACTATGGAGTGCTCTGCAGCCCCAAACCCTTCCCGTAATAAAGCTTTCTATTCAGGAAAAATTACGGCCTTAAATACGCCACTTGTGGAGTTAACTATCATTTCGCTCAACACTGCAGGCTCTTTACTGAGATAATTCTCCTATAATAGACACTTGGTAGAACTTATGTTAAAAATTATGAGGGCAGAACCAAAAATACAACACTTCAGTGTTCCAGGACAGAAATCATTGCACTCTAGGTCTCCATTGCATTTCTTCTCAGAGGAGAGAGAGTTTGCATTTTTGTCCACATTTCCAAAAAGAAACGAACTTTGGCTCTGAGCTCTTAGTCCTTTGGGGGTGTAATATTCAAGGTGAAGTTGGCTTTAAAAAACTGCATAATTTCTAGGTGGTAAAAGTGCTAATCAGCTCAAGTTATATTCTTTGCAAAATGTAGAGATTTAAAACCCACGTAAATCATAGTAAAATGTTTTCCCTCGCTACTACCGAGAATATATACATATGCTTATGAAGATTTTTACAGTGAGAAAATCATGTGACTGTACCACTGACCACAATACCAATATATCGTCACGCCATTTCATTATTGAGGCTGGGTGATTGAAGTCAATGAGTAACATGTAATAAAAGGAATCAGCGTTACGAGTTTCTTGTTTGGCTAACCTCAGTTGCACTCCTGTAAAGCTAGCCACTGCATATACAGCCACTGCTATTCATGTTAAGGTATTCACGTTCATTTAGTTCAGTGCTCAGTATACCAGTGTCAGTATCACTTAACTAGACATACATTATGAGAGAGCTTGGTTAATAATTACTCAAGAACTTCATTATTTAAAACGTCAGTCTCAAATTCCTTTTTGAACAGTTAATCGTGCTGTGCCCTTTCAATATTCCAAAGTGGTAGTTTTGTAGCTCAATCAGAAACTGAATCGCTTATGCTGATCAGGTATAGATTCTGCTAAAACCTGGCAGGGCTTTTTTTCAATTTTTTGAAATCTGCCTTTACACAGAACCCTGGACCTATGCTCACAGTCGATCAGCTAAAAGGTTGTATTTCTACAACAAAGACACTAACGAATCGACGTTTGAGAGCCCACGTGATTCAGTGGCGTCTTTCAAGTAAGTGTTCTGGCCTGTGAAGTTCGGGTCATTCTTAGGCTTGCAGACTTACTTAGATAACAGAATGTCATTCATAGCTGCCAGTGTTGTCATAGGTCCTGGAAATGTTAATTAATGTTAAGGTCAGGGAAAGTCACAGAATTTTGTATATGGTCCGATTTCTTGACAAATATCAGGATCTTAGCACTTCAAGGTTTTCATTTTTGTCCATATTTATATTATAGCAATAGAATATTGTTTTCTGCAAATGAAATTTGCAACTTTAAAGTTCGCTTCCTGTCATTAGATCAATCTACCTACAGTATCATCTGGACAGTACAGCAAAAGCCAGGGAATTTTCTCAAGAAAACACTATTCATTGCAAACAAAGAAATGTGAAAATCCTCCTTACTAATTGATTTAAGTTTCACTTGTCAGTTCTGAGAATATGGCAGTACATCAGTGGTGAGGTTTTTCAACAACTGGCTGCTTTAGATTAATATTTTGAAAAGAGATTCAGATGTTTAATAATTCCGTGTTTTTTTTGTTTGCTCCTAAAACAGATCATCACTTGGGACACGTTATTACTGGCCTTGGGATGATACGGAAGCTAGTCAAGATGAGGACACACGAGTGGATCGGACAAATCTTATTGATTTCTTTACTTTGGTGCAAAATGACTTTTTACAAGGCCCAACAAGAAAATGAGAGAAGGATTGTTAACCAAGTGGCAGTCTTAAACAGAAGGGTTCTTTTCATCTTCAAGCCAAGGAAAAAACACTTTCTCCGGAGGGATATTTGACCGACATTCCCACATTTATTACTGGCAATGCGACAGGCCAGTGCAGCCTCCTGGGTCAGAATGTACAATATGCCCTTACTGAGGCCCCATCTACACTGATGCGTTTTCGAACCACATTTTTCGAAATGCTTGCATCCGAACTGGTGTTTTTAAAAGTCTCTGTTTTTAGCCCTCTAAACCAATCTGTTTCCAAAATGCACCTTGATCTAAGTTGCTTTCAGTCTTCACACAGTTTTTAATTCTATGCGTCTTCGTTGACAAATATTCAGCGTTTTCATTTGTTGTAGCATTTTCATAGCTAGTTCACATGGTTGAGTATAATTGCTATGTTTGTAAGTCACACCAATCAAATTGGGACGAGTATAATTGCTATGTTTGTAAGTCACACCAATCAAATTGGGACAAATGTGTTTTTGCGTTTTGTATGTGTAATTTTGTAAGATACAAATATGTAGTATAATTTCTGTTGTGTTCTGGGTTGTTGTTTTTTAGGTTATATTAGGCCATGAGTATCGCCAACACTGGCATAACTAGCATCATGATTCTTCGCTGTGTTCTGTGGACGTTTTCACAGAAAATGCTGAATTTTAAACAGATAACATTAAATTCCCTTTAACTAATCTTAGGTAAATTTCAGTTCCTGATTTCAGTACTCACTTGCTGTGTAATTCCATTCTAAGGTTATTTATAAAGGTTATTTATAATGTAAGGCTTATTTTAAGAACGAAACTAAATCAGTCAGTGAGACACTGAAAATAAAAGCCAATTGAATACAAGTTCAAGAAAACATGGGTTGTTGTCCAATAGCAAAGGCACTGCTCACCAAGAACGTCTTGGGGGGGGGGGGGGGGGGGTGGAAGAGGAGGTTGAAACTCCCATGTAAAAAAGTCAGGGGTGGTCATCGTACCTTTAAGGGGTTTACAAAGTGGTTTGGGTGCCTCAGGGGGAGCTTCTGCGGTATCTTTTGGGGTATTGAGCCAAAACATATGACAGGAAATGTGTTGTTTTAGAATTGGTACCTCTTAGGGGTTAAAAAATTTGAGCCCCATGCCCACAAAACAGGATTTTGGTACCTCTTTTGGTGGCTCTTTTCAAAATTTCAGACAAGTACCCCTGTTTTTTTTTGTGGGAGCCCTCCCCCCCCCCCTCACGGGGAAGTATGTTGCTAGATTTCAGCAAACAGAAAGTTTACACTCACACTATCTAGTTCATCAACAATTTTCTCCATTCTCTTTTTCCTCTGGTGTGTCCGCTCTTGCAAAGTACATTTCTTCATTACCTAAAGGCCTAATCTGATTGGCCTTCCATTAATTTCAAAAGTCTGAACTTTCGCAAAATATTTTTGGTGCATTCTACTTCAGCCCATCCTTAAATGTTACTACCATAAGCACTGGTGTATAAGCCGCACCTTTTTGCTCAAAATGTTTGTATCAAATCGGGGATGCGGCTTATCTGCGAGAACATCTAGACGCCATGCCTTAAATTTGCATAAATTAACAAGTTTTATGGCAACATTCTCACAGGGCTTGTGTCGTCTGTCGCTGCTTTGTTTTGTGAATCGCGATACTCCTTTGAAAAGTGCTTTGGGTGATGAGGTCATCACTCCAGACATTTTGGGGAGACTGGGCACTGGGTCAGCATGTGTGCTGTGCACAAGGGAATCTGGGATACTCTGAATTAAGAATGGTCAATGGTTGCCTTGTCAGTGTGAATACTTCTATTAGCACTGTATAAAATCTGGCTAATTTAGTTCTAACTTGCCATGTAGACTTATGCATTCATATGGTTGTCACGCACTTCTTACCAGAGATGAAAGATTGCATGACAAGCTTGTTGAAGCCCCTAATCAATGTTTTCTAAATAAACACAGAATTGCAAGTGAAAGATTTATTTTATCTTTATTAACCACTTCTTAAATTCTAAACACCATGTAATGAAAGAATGAAAAAGAACAATTATTATTACAGGTAATAACTTGCTTGTCTGCCAATTCTGTTTGTTACATCAAACTTGTGATGAACCAAATTGGACACCCGACACACGGTTGTCTGATTTGATTAATCACTGATATAATTACAGAATGAACTGGATTCCACTTAGACCTGTTACCATTACTTACTACATCTCAAATTATGTTTGAACGATTTCCCAATCACCCATATGATTTTTCCTCTAAAACAAATGTTTGAACCTTATTTTCAAATTGTTACATGGATAATTACATTTTATACCACAAAGTGATTCAGAGTACAAAACTCTGAGACCCTTGTAGTACTGCTACATATATAAAGTTCTTTTTAAGTTAACAGAACAGTTTCTTAGCCTGTCTTACTCTGTATATTTATATATTTGCTATTGAAGTCTTCTACATACATGTAGTCTCTTCGGGTGTTCAGTTACTACAAAAATCGCTGAACTGCGGAATGGACTTGAATATTCGTACAAGGACTTCTTCCACTTTCTTTTGCTGACCCGCCCACGTTCCTTTGTGTTGTTTTTGAGTTGCTTGTAAGCAAACTTCAAACTAAAGGTGGTGAAAGGGAAAGAAGCAGATAAATACCGGTATGTCAAAAATAACACATCTATCCGCTTCTTTCCCTTTAGTTTGAACTTGTATCTTGTGTCCATCGATACATTTCACTCACAGTCAACTTACAGCAACACAAAGGAATGTGGCGAGCATAAAATGGCGAGCATACAAAGGAGAGAAGGGCTTGGTGTGAGGAGCTACCAGTACTGAACTCCTTGCTAATTTTTTCTCTTGCTGTTTTTTGCACTGCTTCCCCACTAATGAAACACCTAGAAGAGATAAATACTCTTTGGCAACAATAAGGTGCATTCATATTATCCCCTTGCTATCTGATGTATAAACACATTCCGTCCACCTGTTTATCATCAGCAATAATTATTATTATAACCAGGACAAACAGATCTGCACCACTCTCATTACCTACATTGTAAAAATAATTATGTAGGAAAACGAAAACTAAAACACATTAATTTACTGTACAAAGTTCACTTAAAAGTCCACAAAATTTCATAATATTTTAAGCCATACCATATTAAATCCAAGCCTTACACCATGGATACTTCAAAACTGTTTTCTTGTTATACAGCTAATACGTGTAACATGTATTCCTAAGTTATCACTAAAATCAGCAGTTAAATGTTGACCTCTCAGATATCTGATTTCAAGCTCAGTAAGGCATGTAAAAAAAGTCTTGTTCAGTAGTCTGGGGCTAAAGGATCATTTTTGTCAGTGTTAGTGAATTTTATGCTCTGCCTGGCCAATATGCATAACTTTATTAATCAATCGATGAATTAATGATTGAACTAGTGAGGAAGACTTGAGGCCACTTCATCCCGTTGGCTGAAACTATAGTAGGAGCCCATCACTAGGAGTGTGCAAAACTCGCACTAAACCAGTGTCACCGCATTTTTACAGACCGGTCTATTGTTCGGCTTCTTTTCCAGTGAAATGGGTCTGTTCCAGTCTACACAAGCATGCATCGGCAAGGTAAAACATGGTAGCCTCAGGTGGATCATAATGTTAATCTTCTGGTGAAATGACGATGTCATTTAAAAATTAAGTCCATTTTTGTGATTGGTTCCTGCAGGGGTCTGAGTTCGCGGTAAATTCAAACTAATGATACAGTAGATCGTCTGTGAAAATGCCATGACAGGAATATGTCTCCTAGTGACCACAGTGAATGCAAGGACTGTTTGAGCCTTGATTTGGAGAAGCTGATTCTTCCATGGTACATAAAAAATAAATGTATAATAAAGAACTACATAATATCATAATTATGTATCACATAAGCCCTTAAGTTTCCTAAAGTGACGAAAGTCTAATTTCTCCCAACAAAGTCCATACACTGTTATATAGACAGGTACATGTAAGGAGAGAACTGAACTTATGGCCAGCGACATGTTATGACGTGAGCTGGGAAATGACAGGTTCAGTACTGAGTAGCATGCTTCTGTAAGACACCCCTTTGAAAGACCTCAGATACCAATTATATGCTGATAATTAGCACCTTTTGTTGGAAATTTTCCAAACAAAAGGTACTAATTATCAACATTAATACTTGACAAAACCTTTTAGATTCAGTGCTGTTAACCAGACATTCACTCTGTTCTGTATTTCTGACTGTATAGTTTGGTTACTACATGTATGCTAGGTTAACAGTTTTTTGATGTCTTCACTCTACTCCACTCAGGATCCTCCGTCAACTGATTTCACCAACATATTTTGAAATTTTAGTTTGATTACTCAGTTCATTCCATCTGTTCACTCATTCTATCAATACTTGATTGTTCAGATTGATCGCTAATCTCGAAATGTTCTACATGTTCACTTTGCTCAGCATCTGTTGTTTGCTTGCATGTTGTACATGTGTGTAGATGTTCATCTTCCATTCATTCAATGTGGCCAGCAATTTCTGCCTGTCCAGCTTGATCAATCGGTTCAGAGCATTTACTCACTTCACCCTCTTCAGCGTTTTCCATTTGCTTGCTTTTGCCATCATTGTTAGCATTTTCTTTTGGCTTACTTTGTTCACAATCTTCAGTTGTTTCCATTGGTTTACTTTCTTCACAATATCCATTATTTTCTGTTTGCTCATTTTGTCCACAATGTTCAGTTGCTTCCTCTTCTTTGCTTTGCTCACAATTTCCAGTTGCTTTCATTGGTTCACTTTGCTCGCAATGTTCAGCATTTCCTGTTTGCTCATTTTGTCCACAATGTTCAGTCGTTGCCACTTCTTTGCTATGTTCGCAATTTTCAGCTGTTTCCACTTGCTTGTCATCTTCACTTCTTTCTTTTTGTTCGCATTGTTCACCGTGTTGAGGAATTTCTTGCTGTGGACTCTTGTCAAATTCAACTGTTTCCATTTGCTCTGCTGGTTCAGACTGCTCAGCATGCATTTTGGTTCCTTTCCTTGCTTTCGACCCCTTTCCCTTAATTTTCTTGATGCAATGATCTAGATTCTCATTTTTATCTGTGTGCAGTCGAATGTGCTTTTTAAGCGTATGCTGGTGACGGTAGGTCTTCTTGCATACCCAACAAGTATAAGGTCTCTCCCCAGTGTGTATACGAATATGCTGAATAACATTTTTCTTCATTGAAAAGCACTTCTCGCATTGTGGACATTTGTATGGCTTCTCTCCTGTGTGCATCCTGTAGTGTGCCCTTAGTCGCTTCTTGCATCCAAACGCTCTTTCACATCGATCACATGGAAATGGTTTTTCACCTGTGTGAGTTCTTTCGTGGATTTTCAGATCTGAGTTCTGTATAAAACTCCAACCACATACTTGGCATTTAAATGGTTTCTCCTCGGCATGAGAATTTTGATGCCTTTTCAAACTTGACAGCCGCGAAAACACTTTATCACATGGAACACATCTGAAAGGTTTTTCGTTGTTGTGTGTTCTGATGTGCCGGCTGAGACTTGAAGGCCCTGAGAGACACTTTTCACAATGAGGACATTTGAATTTATTTTCTTGTACCAGAGTCCCCTCTTCTTTGTCCTGACCCATGTTTTCCAATGGTGTTGTGAGATCTTCAACATTATTGCCTGCCTCAGTCATGCTAGCCACAGCTGTACCACCATCAAGGGCAGGCAGAATGTCTTCACCAACAGCACTAATGCCATTGTCATCTGCATGGTGTGAAGTCACAAGCAACAAATGTTCACCACCCAAAGCTACTTGAATCTTTTGGCATGCAAGAACCTCTTCATTACTGAAAATGATTTACAAACACACCTTTAAACATTAAATAATATTTATTGTAGTTCCAGTATCCAAAAATGGGAGGTGTAGTGGCCTCATGGTTAGCGCACTTGTTTCTGTATCAAGCAGTCCAGGTTTAAGCGCTGGCCGGGGACATTGTGTTGTGTTCTTGAGCAAGACACTTAACTCTCACAGCGCTTCTCTCCACCCAGGTGTATAAATGGGTACTGGTGAACTTAATGCTGGGGGTAACCCTGCAATGGACTAGCATCCCATCCAGGGGTGAATAGAAATACTTCTAGCTGCATGCCACCTGACAGGATGCGGACAAAAGTAACAAATTATGTTGAAATTTTTGGGGAGAAAATGAGGAAACATGCCTTGATTATGTGGACAACACACTGGATCATGCGGAAATTTCAACAGTTCAAAAAATACAAAAACATTGATAATAGCACCTTTCCAATGTACCGAACAACAGTGAAAACTAACAGCACTTCAAAGTCTTACCTACATAATTTAAGGTCTTTATAGAATAAACTTATCAAACATCATACCCGCCCACTTTGACATACGTATACTTGATCTGTTTCTAGTACATGTATTTGTTGACAGGGTTTCTTCATTTAACACAGGTTTTCTGTAGAATTTTTCGCGAAGAATTTGGAACATCTGTAGCTTAGTAACCAGGCACTATATCAGAAGAAGAAAAGCTAGTTTCTAGGCTCTTCGCTTAAAGTAGGTAGGAATGCCTTTGTTACTAATGAAACGGCGTGTTTTTGTCGCTGTTTTTGGGAGGAAAAACTACTTCAAAATAGCCAATCTGTTCAAAATTTTTAATTCTGGGGATGATAAGCCACTGCCTTATTACTAATACGAGACAATTTTTCAGTTTCATACGGAAAAAAGCTCTGATTATGCATAGAATGCAGATGTTAGTACATTATGCAGATCCGCACCACCGCATCCTGTCAGATGGCCTATAGTTGCTTCATGCTACAGAAACTGGGACAAGCTCCAGCCTAATGGGCCACTTGGCTTGTATGCAGACTTCCACCTACCAATATCAATAGTGAACCCAAAAGATCTAAGTTGTACTTTAAATAAACTAAGGTAAAAAAGTTTGATAAGAGATTTAAGACAGAACAAGCTACGTGTCTACTAATTTCTTTTAGTATATATTTACAATGGTCTATTGTGAATCTGTAAATTTGATTGGCTCTTTCACTGTTTTCTATCTGCTTATAGACAACAGTTGTGAATACATGTGAACATGTGATGCTTGTTTCACATGTCAATGCAAATCGCGCACAGCGTTTGAAACCTTTGAATTGCCGATGTAAACACAATAAAATTTTTTTTCCTAAGCCTTATTTTACATTTTTAAGTAATGAGACCATTGTAAATTTATACTAAAACGCGCCCTCGTTTTCTATGAGCGATAATCACCTTGGCTGCGCCTCGTTGACTATCTGCTCATAGAAAACTCGGGCTCGTAGTCTAATTGTTAATTATTATTGCTCTTGCTATTTACAGATATTTGTTGCTGTACCTGCAGTGGACATCTGAGTTACCCTCTGCCAAGGTTTGACTTTGAACATCAGGTGTTGCAACTAATTTTTCACTGTCCTCCTTTCTGCTGAGCAAAGAAAAATAACTCAAAATACCCTTAACGTTTCTGCACTTGCACTTAACCACACAACAAACCCATAGAATGTACACAGATAGTTTCATATAACAAGAAAAAAATCAAGTTTAATATTTATTTCTTTAGTATTTTTGTAGTCATACTGGAAAGTTGGGCCAACTGACCCGTATTATCAGAGCTTACAGTATCCTTGTTTCCATGGCATTAAGTATCCAGTACTCTACATGTGTACATGTGTACCTTCCGTGGATAGGGGAGAGTTCAAACATTACCCATTTATACATGTACACCTGGATGGAGAGGCACTGTGAGAGTAGCCTGCATGGCAGGCTTTCAAAGGGGACACTTCTCATTTTCAACACTCCCGCCCCCCCCCTTTGAACTGTCATGCAAGCCTACTGTGATGATAAAGTGCCTTGCCTAAAGGACACAATGCAATGATCCTGACTAGAACTCAAATCGGCTGACTCAATTTTAAGCCCAACACGCTAATCATTAAGTTACATGTAAGGCTAATGATCTTAGTGGGCAATGCTGTGATTAAGTTTTGATTCACCTGTAGTCTTGATCTTCACACCTGTAACAAACTTGTTACAATTACTATGTGACTGAATTCTTTACAGAATTGTGCCCACTGAAACTCGTCGATTGAACATGCAAATTAGCTTCCAAAAAAGTTAACTGGGCATGGATGCAGAGATGCTTAGAGACGTCAATCATTAAAATCATGAGTGTATATCAATATCAAAACCATTGCTACTGAAATTTGCTTGCGAAGCATCGATCTATTCATC
>OZ026607.1:18382056-18387056 GCA_964020085.1 Micromussa lordhowensis | reverse complement strand
GACCAGACCTTCCATTTTGATATATTTTGGTGGATTTAATTTTGGTGTGAATGATCATGAATTCTCCTCCTAAAGCTGGGGTTAATGTGGAAAAATATTACAAAGATTCGTATGGCTCAATCGAAAATTTAATCTCTTTAGCCAAGAATGGTAATGTCACTGCCCAATGCGACCTTGGCATGGCTTACTCTCGAGGAGTTCGGAATTTTGCGGAGAAGGACATGGAGAAGGCAGCTGGATGGCTAAACTCCGCTGTAGAAAATGATTATGTTCATCCTTTGATCTTTACAAGACTTGGAGAACTGCTGGATATGACAGGAACACCACAAAACCAGCGAAAAGCGTACGAAATGTATCGAAGGGCAGCAAACTTGGGCTGCGCCGATTCACAGATCAATTTAGCAGAAATGTATCGGTGCGGAGTCGAAGGCGTAGTAAACGAAGACATCAAAGAAGCATTTGATTGGTACAAAAAAGCTGCTGATGAGAGTGAACCTGAGGCGACTACAGGTTATGGAGGAATTGATCGATATATTGTCGCAACAATGAAAAGAGTGGGAAAAGCACCCGGTGAAACAAGACTGGATGCTTTGAGACTATTGCACAAGTATTACCTTGATGGAGATTGCCCAGAGGGCCGACCTCAACCAACCAAAGCTGTTTATTATTTGACCAGAGCGGCTGAACTGGGCGATACTGAGGCACAACGGAAGCTAGGACAGGTATATTTGGCCGGAAGTTGTGAGCAAATCAAGGATGCTAATAAGGCAAAGCGATGGTTGGGAAAAGCTGCTGCTAGTGGTGATGTCATGGCGAAAGAGGTTAGCAGTTCATAATGGTTATTATAGTTAACCAGAAGGTCAGCATGGAGACACGGTGGCCTCATGGTTATTGTGCCCTACTCCTGTCTAAATCGAGCAGTCTGGGTTTGAGCCCTGGCTGGGGACATTGTGTTGTGTTCTTGGGCAAGCACAGTGCCTCTCTCCACCCAGGTGTATAATTGGGTTCCACCAAACTTAGGGCCTGTTTACATGGAGGTTGGGGACCCCAAGTTGGTGAGGTAACCCACCTAGCCGTGGTCGGAAAATGGTCCGCATTTACATGCAAAGTTACAACCCCGGGTCCCGGGGTGATGTTACTAAACGTTGCTGCAAATGTAACATGAACTTGACCCCGGCTAGGCGGGTTACCCCACCTTGAGTCGTTTACATGACAAAATGCGACCCCAGCTGACAGGGTTACCCTACCTAGCAGACTGGGCAACCCGGCTTGGCGGGTTACCCCACCTATCATGTAAACATGATCAAATAAAAATGAGAGATTATATGGAGAGGTGGGTTACCCCACCTAGGTGGGTTACCTCACCTACCTGGGGTACCCCACCTCCATGTAAACATGCCCTTAATACTGGGGGATAACCCTGCGAGGGACTAGCATCCCATCCAAGGGGGAGGGGGGTAGAAATACTCCTAGTCACTTTATCCTACAGAAACTGGGATAAGGACCTGCCCTTCCCTTCCCTTCCCCCACCCACCACCCTCACAGCAATTTTGTCAGGTTACCATGACAGATCTGCAGGTACACTGTACCTATTTATGTTCAGTATTTACAATGTACGTTATGAATGGAGGCACTTTGAGAGTGAATAAATATTATTGAGAGTCAATAAATTGAGAGTAAAATGTCTTGCCCAAAAACATAGTGACACAGACCTACAGGTAACCTCAAACTGCTGGATCCCGTTGAATCCTGAAATGTGACCTTTGCACATTATTCAGTTCTTTTGCTGTTGCTGCACCACTGCTTTGGAATCCTCTACCCCAATCTCTCAAAGATTCTACATCAGTTGACACTTTTAAACGCAGACTCAAAAAGCATCTTTTCTTGCACTTACTATGAATGCTGTATTTTAGTAAAGTGAAGCCTTAGAGCCGAGGCTGGCTCATAGCTGCCGGATCTTATCCCAGTTTCTGTAGCATGAAGCGGCTTGAAGTATTTTTACTTCCCCTGGACGGGATGCTAGTCCATCGCAGGTCACTCCCCAACAATTTTGTTAGGTTTCCCCAACAAATAGCAGGTACCCATTTATGAGGCCCTGATAGGGTAAATTCCGACGGGCGACATGGCGTTGAAACAGCGACATCAGGGAAATGAAATGGCGACAAGCGACAAGATTACTGCTGCAATCTACGAAAGCGACGGGAAAAAGTTCAAAATGGACAGCGAATTTCTTCTGTTTAAACATTCAACAGCGACTTAGGATCACTTAGAATTGTATTTGAAAAAAATAAAAAATAATGTTTACATCGCCCGATGTGGTCTAAAAAATTCGAGTTTGTTACGCGTTACGCTTCGAACGTCACGCACTAATGTCACAAATGGTCACTCATACAACATGCCGTGTGACCTTTGATCTCGCCCGGTGAGGTTCACACGTGCTCAGCTGTCAGCCAACTCAGCCATTTAATAGCGGGAGCAGTCGGAGCAGTCAGTTGTGTTGTGGTCTTTGTGAACGTTTCGATCGACTTCGCTTTAAGACAGACCAAGACAGAATGCCGAAGCACAAGCACAAGAAAGAAAAGAAGAAGAAAAGACAAAGAGAAAAAACGGGTAGGTGAAAGTAAATTAAATGGGCAGGAAAACTACTGACACGACTGGTCACGACTACAGAACCGGCATGATGGTTCATGATCAGCAGTGATCAACGCATGGTGACCCATGGTCAACGATTTCTCGTCTGTTTAATTATAATCCGAGCATGGTCAGCGTTGGTCCGCATTGGCGTTTCCTGAATTGAAGTAATTGTGACTTAAAGATATGAAAGTTCCAAATGATTTAATATTTGAGAAACCACAGCGGAATAAAACCGCAGCCGGAAATGTCATGTACCAGATACTTAAGTTCGTCAGTGGCGATAAAAAAATAACATGTCTGTTTTCCTAGCTTTCTGGTCATTCTTGAGATCTCACCATGCTACTATTAACAGCCACATATTTCTTAATTTATGACTAAAAAAACTTGGGGTTAAGGCCAATAGTTCATTTTTTTTTATCCGGGTTTTTGAGAAAACCGCCAACTTATGGTCACTCACTAGGCACGATTTTCCCCGCTCTCTCGGGTCCGATCAACGGCTGGTAATCGAGCCTACCAACTCACCAAATTGGCGCGTAAATCTGCAGAAAAATTTATGACACTTATGACATCGATGGGTAACTGTAAGGGAAAATTTAAAAAAAAGTTCAAAACAGTGCTGGTCGTATAAAATAATTAACATTAATCAAGTTTGGTAAATGTTTTCCTCTGCTTTATCTTAACTGGGCATGTCGTTAATTGTTCAAAATTTGATTTCCGAAATATCGATAATTAGAATTGCCTCATTCTGCTTTTTTTGCTTCTCTCCCTTCCCCTGCCAGTAAGAAAATGAAAGAGGCATCTGCGGAAGGGATAGAGTTTCCTATACAAGGCCTTACAAAAAAGTCTCTTTTTGCGGCTTTGACTCTCTTGCTTTACGGCTTTGACTTTCTTTCGTGTGATCTAACAACACTCAAATAACATAAATCTCTAGGTGATTCCACTTCGAACAAGAAACGCAAACACAGCAAACATGGGTACTCTTCAGAATTTTCAGAAGCCATTACAAAAAAGGCAAGGAGAGAGTTTCGAGATGAGTCTGAGAGTGACAAGAGTGAGCAAGAAAGTTGCAAGAAATCTGAGAGGCCAGGCAAGTCGGGAAATTCACGCTCAGTGCAAAAGACGTTGACATCCTTCCTAAACGATAAAGAGTCTGAAGTGCAGCAGTCGACAAGGGCTACAGGTGGAGTCACAAGTCCTACTGTTGACACTGTTAACTTAAAATGTGATGCGACCATTGAGGTCTACAAATATAATCACAACAAAAGATCAAGCTTGCGGCACACTTTTGTTTCGTTAAGTGAAAAACATTCAGATATTCAAACCCTCAAAAAAGATCTCCGCTCTGAGTATGGTCTTTCAAGCGACGCAAGGAGATGTCAGATTGGCGACTTCATTATTGACATTGGGATCTCCAGAGAAGACAAGACGTACATCGCAAGTAGCCAAACCGAGTGGCAGAATCCTATGTCAAGACTCTATAGTGGCATTGGACAGTACAGTATAATAGGCAAGTATCGTTACAACTTCTGTTTGATATTTAAATGTATATGTAGATGTATTTATATACCGCACATATCACTAGTTTCATGGCGGTTTACAATTCTTCTATTGTTCTTCTATTTGGTGAGATCGAACGTCAGCTTGTGAAGGCGCCTCTGGCTGCCGCTATCAGTCCATATTTAATCTCACCCACCCACCCAACCCATGCATGGACCACCACACCGGGAACTACGTCCCCGTGAACTAAGTCACACGACTTCACCAAAATAACTATATTGATGACATGACAAAAGATTGGTTTTCTCAAACACGCAATCCTCCAAGAATCCCTATATTCTATACCCTTACTAAAATCCACAAACCAAATCCGGTCGGTAGACCGATTATTTCGGGCTGCGAAGGCCCTACAGAAAGACTATCAATCGTTTGTGGACAAATTACTACAGCCGATTGCACAAACACAAAAATCTTATTTTAAGGATACAACACACTTCATTAACTTTATAGAGAAGACAAAGGTCTCTCAAAATACTATATTGGTATCTATGGATGTTACAAGCTTGTACACAAACATACCGCAAGAGGAGGGTATTACAACAGTATGTACAGCATACGAGAAATTTCACAACTACAACCCTCCCATCCCATCCCACTACCTCAAAGAAATGCTTTCCCTTATCCTTAAAGAAAATTCATTCCAATTTATTGGAAAGAATTACCTCCAGACCCATGGAACTGCAATGGGTACGAAAATGGCAGTTGCATTTGCCAACATCTTCATGGCGGAAATAGAAACAAAATTGATAAATCAAAGCAACACAAAACCGCTAAAGTGGAAACGTTATATTGAAGTACTTTACTTCTTT
>OZ026607.1:18364556-18379556 GCA_964020085.1 Micromussa lordhowensis | reverse complement strand
AGAAGCGACAGTCATTAATTTATTTGCAATTTTGCGAGTATTTCGTGTGGGTTTAGGAATGGCCGTTTCATCGAAGCGAGTAAAGAGATTATTCGAAGGAAAATTAAATTTGCTGAGGTAAACAAGATAGAACTTGCAGCGTTTATGTTCTAAAATTAGCCGTGGATAGCGGAAACCTCGGATTGTCTGACTTCGCTTGTCCTTTACTTATACTTATAGCACAAACAAATTAAAATTTGACTTTTAAGGAAGAAAGCTGTTTATTAATATAGCGTAGCTGTTTGTAAGTAGCGCTCTGTATGATTGACCTGAACGTAACACCAGGACACAAGTCGCATTTAGGCTTACATACGATTAGAAAGGAAAGATTTCAAGGGTCATTCTCCTCGATTCGATTTTAAGGGAAAGTGTTCATCATTTGCCCTTCGCAATCCTATCTGACACTTATGATAACTTATTAGTGCTCGACCAAGGCTAACATACTTTGATTTCGAGATCGATGTACCTAATATGATATTTCATCGGAAAGCAAACACTGTTTTGGTAAATTTTCTTTTACGTATTGGAAAAGCAGACGCTCTGTTTCGGTGAACGTTTTCTGTATATCTGTTAATAAGCAAACAAAAAAAAAATAAAAAAAGTTTAGTCACCTGTGGGATACGAACTCACGACCTTTCGATTGGGAGGCAATCGCCTACTCCACTGCGCCACAGCCACATGAGTTATGACACTGAGGAACTTATTATAATGGCTGGGTTGTAAAAGAATGTGCACTGCTTTGCGACTGTGGTGCTAAGAAAACAGTTCAATTTTAAAAGCGCGGTTACAAGATCTGAAAGATCTTCTTGTTGCATGAGATGGAAATATATACAAAATGGAAATGTGAGAAAATTGTGGAAACGGTGAAATGAAAAATATACACTTATCTAAAAGAATAGAGTATTGTTTTGGCAACGACTTGGAGTTATTGTCTGCTTTATTAGTGTTAGCGGTGTGCCAAGATTCCAAAGTTTTTCAAATTCGTAAGTTTCCCTTATCAATTACTCTTTCCTTTCACCATTTCCACAATTTTTTCCACACTTCCATTTTGTATATGTATATTTCCATATCGCGCATTTACATCTTAGTTTTTAAAGGCTTTTGTCTGGAAGCCGAAAGCTTACAAATACGTTTTTAAATTTTTTCTTAACCACACTGAACGCCTTTCTATATTGAATGTGTTTTCAAAACCTGGTTATCTTTTTTTAATTATTATTATCATTATTATTATTATTATCATTATTATTATTATTATTATTATTATTCGGTTTATAAGTCGGTTTCTAAAGTCTGTAATTCAAATCTAGACAATAACCTTTACCAAGATTCTTAAGTTATAAATATTCTTTTTATAAATATTCTTTTTATACTGTACTTTTTTGGAGCTGTTTTGACTTCTTGTAAATTTTAATAAAAATTATTATTATTATTATTATTATTCAATATAATTGTTATTCAGTTCAGTGCATTTTTTCCAGCTTCTTCAGCAGTACAACCAGTGTGATGACAAGCAGCATGATGCTTCAGAAGTCAGTAAGGAGACCCTCAAGCAATCATTTGAAATCATGGGCGAGAAATTGAGGCAAAGACATAAAGAAAATAAACACCCATTTGTGATTTCCCAACCTGTTGCTTTTTCAGAAGAGGTGCTAAGACAGTATGATTGGTCTCCAACAGCAAAAATTTACCTTCAAGCTTACAAACTTGTCAAACAAGGCCTCGAACTTCTTTTCGAAAGTAACTTTACTGATGAAAGAGGAATCTCTTTTATAGCTCATGGATACTTGACTGAAAATTCTATACTACAGGCATTTCCTGATATTAAAGGTTCTCTGTCACCTTTAATTCTGAAGCTTTGTGAGGAAAACCTGTTCAAAGATTCTTGTTTTTTTGAAGGACTTCTTTTGTCTCTTGCTTTGCGTCATTATGAATCAGGAGGAAAGGTTTCCATTAAAAGTTCCAAAAATGATAGCAAAGCACTTGCATGCATAATGAACTTAATTCATCTCATTAAGAAGACTGAACCTAACAGCCCTCATCCTGAAGATCCCTTTGAGTTTGATAAGAATTACAGCAGCTGGCTTCATGTTTTGTATTACCACATGGCAGCAATTTACACCATTGAAGAAGCTACTGAAAAAGCTGCTGAAGCTTTTGAGAATTCCCTTAATTGCTGCCCATCTTACTATGATTCCAAAAGGGGACTTGGGTATAACTTGAAGGATCTTTACATCGCTAAAACCACGAAATGTCGTCAAGATGTAGCAGAAGAATTACCTCCTAATAAACAGAAAACAATTAACAGACAAAAGTCAAAATATGTTTCTTGGACTGCAGAAAAATTGAGAGACACTGCAGTGCGGGTGTTGCTGGAGTATCTGGTGGAGGCACCAAAGTGTGCTAAAAACTACCCGAATGCTTGTTATTATCTTGCACATCTCACTACAGACATGACTCAGTTCAAAGAGTACTACGAACGTGGCCAAGATGCAGAAGAAAAGAGACTTCCTTTCTTTGGTCCATTCAATCACCCACTGAAAGATTTGATGACCCCACGCTACCAGCTATTTTCCAATGTACAGCAGCCTGCAAGGTGTGGCAACACAGCTTGCATCAAGAAAGTTAAGGAGACTGACTTGAAATCCTGCAGCCGCTGTCGGAACCAAAAATACTGCAGCAGGTACGAAGAGAACCACTTTTTACACTGAAAAGCTTAGCTTCAATAATGTGGTGTATATTTTATGATGTACATTTAGTTATAAACAAGAACTATTTTACAGAGATGAGAAGAAAAAAGAAAAGCCATCCATGAAAACGAAACTAATACACATATTGTATTTACAACAGTTACTACTTTCTTTGCTTTATTTCTGGACATTATTTTCCTTTGAGATGTGGCTTTTGTAGTTGGCACATGGCCTAAATAGCCAGCAACGACAGCTGTATACAGCTTTTAGAGAAGATGTGAAGAGAAACTGAATTCTGCTCACTTTGAAAACATTTTGACAAGTTGATAATGCAATATCAACTGCAGTGTAATTTACGCTGAAAAATTAGCCTTCAGTTGGTGTGAACTTCATACAGAGAAACATCAGAACTTAAAAGTTTTGGTGTGATTTGTTCTCACCTTGCTGCAGGTTTTAAGTTTAGTTCCCTACTAAAATTCAATTTGATGACTGTACTCTGTAGCACTGGGGAAAAAATCAAGAGTAAAAAAGAATGATTACCTGTACAATGAGGACAATCGAATCATGAATGCCCATGAACAATTAGACAGACTGAACTGAACTGAACTTTATTTATCCACGGGATCCTTATCCTAAGAAAAAAAAAAACAATTCTTTGGTATATACAATCATGTATCAAGAGCCCTCGCTGAATACTCAGGTCTGTGGATACTCAAGTCTGAATACTCGAGTTTGTGTTTCAGCCTAGTGGCCAATTAGGCCAGTGCTTATGTCCAGTTACTATATTTAGCACTAATACCCCATTCACACCAACTAAACTAGTTTAACTAAATCAAGTTTAGGTTTTTCAAATTTGTCGATTACCCTTTGCAGTCATTTTGAGAAGACAAATTTCAAACCACTTTGCTAACATATTTTATTCAAACATGTTTTTGCCTTGTTAAGTTCTGGGTTGTGTGTGGTATGAGCAACTACAATGTAGATTTTAATCTTGTTTAGTTAAACCACTTTTAAACATGTTTAACAGGTTGGTGTGAATGGGGTAACTTAGTGTGACTATGTGATGGTAGTCTATCACAGGGTTACTCCTAGCACTTAACTTGCCCATGCACGTTTTTGAAGAGAGGCACTGTGAAAGTAAAGTGTCTTCCAAAAGAACACAATAAAATGATCCAGGCCAATGCTCGAGCGTGGACTTTTTGATCCAGAGTCTAGTGTGCTAACACATGGCTACTGCATCAACCTCGTTCCCAGGCTCTCTCTCCTCTGCCTCCCTTTGTTGTTGGGAGAGGGAGGCAGAGGAGAGAGAGCCTGGGAACGAGGTTGCTACTGCATCTTCTTCGGTTGTTGTGTTCCTCACGAGTGGGATTTTAAAAAAAAATTGCCTATGGTTTGAGTGGCCACACTGTAGAAGCCTTAGTTAGTTTGCCTAACACTTTACTTTTTCGCTATACCGTTAGAGACTGCCAAAAAGCAGACTGGAAAAATCACAAAGCTTCATGCACCGATTCCAAAGGACCCAAGGCAAGGAATGGATGTGCGTAAACTAAACTATCAAAAAGTGAAGTCAACCGACTCCTGCTTGTAGAACTGTACTCCCTTGGCCTTCTATTAGTTACAATACCGAGAGGGTGTACCAGCTTTTTGTTCAAGTGAGAGCTTACCACGTCTAGGTACTGTATGATAAAAGAACCCTATTACCATAAGAACTACTAATGGGTGTTTGTTACGCCAATCAGATCAGAATCTGTAAAAATCAGAACTATAATATTCGCTTCAGATAAAGATACGTGTATCAAGGTTAATACATAGCTGTTGTCTTTTTACCGTTGACGGTTAATTTCTTCCCGTTTCGGTAAACAAAAAGCACCAAACTTAATGTTCGTTTTAAGAGTTGAAACTCCATTTCTAAAACTGCAAAACATATCACTTAAGACCATTCCAGGATGGAGAAAAAAACTGAAGCGATTTTTATAACAATCGTAATTTCAGATATAGCGTATAAACCATCGTTATAACTTCACCCGGATAAACGAATACAAATACAGTTTTCTTGCTCTTACAAGAAAACTTTGGTTCCAATTGGGTAGTCTCAGTTTATTGTAGAATAGGTAGAATCCTGTTTATTTTTATTACAATTCATGGCGCTAAAATAATCACATTTAAACGCAAAATACTAAATTCCTAAAAAAAACGAAGAAGAAGGAAAAAAGACCAAGGGATAATCTGTAAAAGAGTCTAGGACCCCATATAAAAACAGATCACTGAATTGGTTAGAAGTACATATTCCTATATGTAAGTAATACATAAAAGCCTAGATTAAATTGTAAAACTAGATAAAACTGGAGTTAGAGTGCTCATAACTTCATGGAAAACCTCTTTGCTTTAGCCTTAAACATATATATACATTCGTAGCAATACGAGTTTCTATTGGAAGAAGATTCCAAGTATCTGATATCCTATGAAAAAATTCAGTACATTTGTCCTATAGCACATTTCTTTTCTAAAGTTAAGTTGTCCGTATGCCTAAGGGAGTAACGGTTCCCTCTGAATAAAACTCAATATTAGGGACCTTAAGCAACGACGTCGGCGACGCCTAGAAAAAAATGAATTTATATTTTACCGTCGAATTTCGCACATGCCTAGATCTGTTCAGTACGTCTATCGGTTTCAGAACTTGCTCAAGCTTAATATGTAATGCCAGCGTACAATTCCAAAAGAAAATACGAAAAATAAGCCGCCGTCGCTCACGTTCTCCAAAATACCCAGAACTTGGTCATTTCACGTTGTCGTTTTACAGAGGACGGCTAAGAAATGTACCAAGAATTATAACGCAGGTGCACAGCTGTTGTTCTGTTTTGTGGCGTTCTCGTTGCCGTTGCCGTTGCTGTCGTGGTTTGCTTACGGTGGTTCGAAATAGTTTTATGGCGCGCGCAAACTAGGTTCTAATCATCAAGTCGATCCACGCCACGAGGAACAAAACATCCGGCTACTTTGGCAAAAATAATATAGTACTTTGATAAAAACTGATGTTTTAAACACATATTGGTCCCCGAGAAAGGTAAAATCGCCCAACTGTAAGCCTAACCTCGCGCGTGCAATTGACGCACATGCGCAAATGCTGATCTTGTCGTGTCGAAATTTTGGAGTTTTTATAACTTTAATCGCTCATATTTCCGCTTCCGCTCGGTGGATTTTTTTCATTTTTTCGGTGATAACCAGGATCAATTGGCTGCATACATAGTCCGATTTTTAAAAAATTCTGTAGGCAGGAAAAAAAATAAGAGAACAATAGTCAAAAAGAGAATTTTTTCTTAATCTACCCTACAGATTTTGAAGGTCATTTCTGGTGACATATAATATTGCAGTTTGAGAAGATTTCACCGACCAATTTTTTAAAAAAGACAGTAGATTTCGATTTTAGGGGCTCAACTGAATACGTCATATGGTTGCTATGGTAACAGGTTTTCTGAAATGAATGTCATGTAATGAATCTATGATGTTTCTTTTATTTCTGTGCCAAATTTCATAGTGATACGATGAACCAAACATAATTTAGAAAAGAATTTGTGAACTTGTCTTGGGAAAATGAAAACTATTTCGAACCACCTTAAGGTCTACGACTAAAGAAAACATTAAAAAGCTCCAATTAATACAAAATTTCGCATTTAGAATCGTTTTAGGCCTTACGAAATACGATCATATCACGAAAGGCCTGAAATCTCTAAATTGGCTTAATGTGAATGACAGACTGCTTGTAAATGACTTATTAATGGTTCATAAGTGTATTCATGACCAGATACCCAGCTATCTTACTGGAAAATTTATTCAGCGTTCGAAGATTCATGGCAGAAACACTAGATGCAGTGGAGAGTTAGACCTTCCAATTTGTAGATTAAAAATAGGGCAACGATCATTTGCTTTTCGGGATGCAAAGTTGTATAACAACCTCCCAAACGAGATTAAGAAAACTTCTGATGTAAAAAAGTTTAAGGCTAAAGTCTGTAATTGTTTGTTAAATCTGTAATTTTTAGTTTTAGCATATTACGATATATTCATGTAATTAGTTGTTAGTATTGACGGCGGAAGAGCCCTAGTCAGGGAGCTGTTCAAATAAAGTATGTATGTATATGTATGTATGTCCCTAATAAATTATAGGAAAGGACATCAATATTGACTTTCCCTTTGTCGTTTGAGTATTTTAAATAAGAATGTTACATCAGACAGCAAGCTTCTCTTCTCCAAGGACATAAGATGTAGCTCTTTAAGGCGACTGTCGTAAGAGTCATCATGATTCTTTAGGATGAATTTGGTAACTCTTCACTGTACCTTTTCCAACCTTTCAATATTTCATCTGATTTAGTCAAAGGAGACCGCACTACGGAGCAATTTTCAAGTTCGAACGAGCCAGTGAGCAGTAAAGAGTTCGCAAAGTCTTTGAGTTGTCTGGACATGGGAATTCTACGATAAGTGGTGATTTAAGACTGTAATTTTTCAAATCTTTAAAATCTTTAACCTCCCCGAGCATTGTGTTCTCCATGAAAAAAACTCGAAATATATAGGGTCTTATTAGTTATTCTCAAAAGTTTACAAATTTTAACATTAAAATTCTTGGAATTGCGAACACTCCACTGTTGGAGTTTTACCAGATCCTGTTGGTAGAGATCTTGATCTCCGGCAGTGTCAATGAATTCTAGCGCAGTCGTAGGACGTTTAAAAACGTACAACGCCATAAAGATTCTATCTCGAGGGATAATTTCCATGCTTTTGTTTTATACTGCATACTTAATGATCAAGAGGATGGAGTGGACTGAAAAATCAAAATTGTGAGACACTTGGCGTCTGGTATGCACCTAAAACTGCGTTCTTTTAGCGTGGTGATTACGCCAACTGCTACCTTGATGAATGGGTATTGAGTACACTTTCAACATCGGCTATTGCATTTATATTACTTTCTTCTAGAGCTTTAAGTCGAGAATCTAACTGATTTTGCCCGATTTCTCGGCCCTCGACCTTCGAAGTTAGACTATCCTGTTCTTCTTTCAAAGACGTGACAGTTGACTCCAAGTCGCTTTGCTTTTCTTCTAACAGGGCAAGGTTCTCTTCATTCGTATCTTGGCGTTTCTCAAGGTTTGTTAAGCTGTTAGACATATCTCCCATTGGACTTGACAAGGCCTCGTTGTTGTACAACCCTGATGTCGTATACAGCAACCTTTACCATTCTTGATAAGGAGCCAAGCAATCGAGGAAAACTGTCAGCTTCTCTCCTCCCCCGGCAAACGTGGCCCAGAGGAAAGCTTTTTTGCTTGTGAATTTGTGTAGAGCTCCAAGAACACCGCATTCCATTATCACGTTGAAAATTTCTGGACTTTGGACGCGGCAATCAATAGTGAGGCTTTTGTCGTAAGTGGTCAGCAGTTGTAGCTGATGGCTATTGAGGACGGTGGTTTGAAACTTAACGATAAACTTCTCACTACTGTTTCGTTTGGGTTTAGGACCCTCTCCAATACCTTTTAAATGAGAACCAAATGTTCGATGCGATTCAGTACCTGGCGTGACACAAGGGATCATCTCCACTGTTACAGAATAGCGACTTCTGAGGGCGACACATAAAGTCCTATGTTTTGGTCTGTGTCTACGTTGACATTCCTTGCAGCAATAAGATGCGATGTGGCAATTCGGGCACTTAATAACGCATTCTACTTTATCTCTTGAGCGGCGGCAATAAGTGCATCCACTGTAATGTTGTTCAACCACCTCCTTGGGATGGTGCATGCCTTCTTGGTTATTAACTTCCTCGTTTCCGCTAAGAAATGGAGGAAGGGAGTAACAATCGTTTTCTCCCGATGGAAAACCTAGAAGAGCAGCAACTTTGGTATCTATTGAACTGCGATAAATGCGGAGATTATCGGCTTTCTTTTGAAACTCAAGCCAAGGACCACAATGGTCTCGAACAGTGTTTGATTTCAGATGAATTCTTCCAGAGTAATTGATACCAATGAAGATGCCACCACATTTGTTGCCACTGATTACGTTTCCTTCTATGTGCGCCGATGTTCGTGACTTAGCAAGTATACCCCAGAATCCATTCTCGAATATCCTGTTGTTACAAATCGTCATTTGAGAATTGCCATCCAGAGAGAGACCAAAGGGTCTGTTATGGTGAATATCGTTGCTGCGTATCTCTATTTTGTTCGTAGTATGGCAGGCAAGAATTCCTTCTAGGGCATTTTCGAAGATCTTATTTCCATCAATAACACATTCCCCTGCATCTGGACCAATCAAGATTCCGTGATAACCACTGTCAAATATCCTGTTTTCAGACGCAACAAGTTTCCCTCCTTCTCTTGCTTCTAAACCAGCCTGATGGTTCCTGTACACTTTACATTTTCTGAGCACTAATCTAGAACCTTCGTCAACAACTAGAACGCCTCCACCTCCACAATCATGAATAGAACAGTTCTCAATCAATGCACAGCTTCCAGTCGTGATCTGGATTCCAGGATAACCAGGAAAACCAGAACCTGGTGACTCTCCAAACTTGTGAGTTCGATCGCAAACAGGCTTTCCAAAAGATGACGCTATGCACCCAGGACCTCCGTTACATTCTGGAAAATCCTCGCAACTTGTCGCTCCACCAGAAAAGTCACAGTGGTTGACGTGAATAGCTCCTTCCTTGCCTCGGCAGAGCAGAGCAGTGTTCCCTTTAGGGAAAACGATATTCTCTAAATAACATCTGGCATCCGTTACGTCACAATTTTGTGTACAAGTCATAACAGTTCTGGGTCCTAAGCCTACAATCTGGAAGTCGGTGAAGGTAACAAAGCAGGTTAAGTTATACTCTCCCTCGTGCAATAGCATAGTTTCGTTTTCTTTCGTGGTCATCAAAGCAAATGCGAGTTGTGTTTCATTCTTTATTTCTCTGCAGCGAACATCTGAAAGTTCTGGAAACATCTCGCAAAACGTTTTGTCACGACGAAGATCGGAATCAAAATGAGCGGCCACTGCTAATGCTGCTCTTGCCTGCCCTTTGAGTTGAGTAGATCCACTTTTAACTAAGTCTTGGAGAGCCCAAGCCTTACGTAGCAATGCCTTGCTGTAGAATGGTTCCAAAGAAAGACACTTCTGACAGGCATCGAGAGCATTCTGTGGCTGGCCAAGCTTCAAATGGCAAAGCGCCCTGTTACAGAACAGTCGATAGTCGCCTGACGACAAAGCAATAGCGCTACAGTATAGATCTAAAGCCTCTTCAAACCTTTTACTTCTTACTGCAAGATTTCCTTTTTCTCTGAGCTGATTGGCTTCCTCGTTCTTCTCATTTTCAGACACATCCGGTTCATTAGTGTCGTCGTGTCTTGGAAGAGGCTGTCTCATACAACAAGATATCAGCTTGTAGTCCCTGTCTTTGAGGGGCACATCGATGAAATAATGTGGCAATTTGGAATCTTCCCCTGACGATGACCTTTCGAGGTTGACTAGGAACTCCAGTTTCATTTCTTGCATTGCCTGAGCCTTGACTTTCTCTTGAGAGACACTGAAAAATATCGCTGCCTCATTGAAGATGCGCACGGTTTCTTCTGTGTATAGCAAGGTGGAAACCGATTCTTGATGTTTGGCCGAGAAGCTGCGCAAATGCTCCTGCAAACAAGTGGCATGTGAGGCCAACTTTCCCCACAGCTGTAACGAAGGAGGATTCTCCACACTAAAAACAGCATCTTCAACAAAACTTTCGCACACTTGTGACGGCGAACGAGTATTTACTAATGCATGGTGAAGGACCCGCACTGCACAAGTTAGAACGGCAAACTCAGTTTGTTCTTTCTCCATGTCACTTCGGATGACTTCTTGCACTAGACGATGTACACTAAAGGAATGTGTCCCATATCTTTGGAAAAGGGAGAACTTAGTAAGCAGAGACACTATCTCGGCCTGGTCACACAAATCGCTAACGGCTTCAATATCGTCCACTTTGTTGAGGCCTTCATTGATCACTTCATAAGGAATATCGTCGGGGCCAAGAAAGGCGGATACTTTCATCACAAGAGTTGGGAGTTCTCCAAGTTCCATGTCCTTTGAGATTTGACTGATGTGGTCAAAATTCAGCAACCATGTAGTGTGGATAGCCAGGCGTTCACGTGAGGTGTTTTCCACCAGATTCCGGGCCTTCTGCTTTTTCAGGAGAAGTAGCTTCTGCTTCCTATATTTCTTCACGTACTCTTTTATGGGCTGACGAAGACATCGTATATAAGCTGCAGCTTGATCAAGTGCTAAAGGAAGCCCTCCAAGCTCTCGTACCAGCTCACGAATCTCACTGTCGTTCTCTCCAGCTGTTTGGGTTCGCATTCGCAGAAACTGAATCCCTTCTTCATTTGTCAAGCATTTCAACTCAATGCAAAAGTTTTCTTCGATTCCCGTTTCTTCTCCAATTTCCGCTGCTTCTCTCCTTGTAGTTGTGATAATATGGCCATGCGCCGCTTGTTTCCAGTGGCCAGTGAGCAGCTTTCGCATGTCCGCAGACATTTCCAGCTCGTCAAGATTGTCAATGACTAAACACCACAACTTTTCGCGTCTTCTCAGCCAATTGAGTGTTCCTGACAAGGAATTAGAAAAATCTTTTTCAAGAGTTCCAATTTGGCGCGCCATCTCGCTGAGGGATATTTGAAAAAGATTGTTGTTCTCGCCTGAAATCCAAAAAATACCGCCTGGATATTCCTCCTTCTCCTTTTGCCGCCAGAGGAACTCGACTGCAAGAGATGTTTTCCCCACACCTCCAAGACCGCAAATCGCTGCCTCAGCACAACCATTCTCGATGTCTTTCAGCCGCTTGGCAATTGCCTCTAGCTCGGTTTCGCGACCACAAAAGCAACGATTGCGACTGGGTACTTGAAAAATTTCAACATCGGGTGTTGCATTTATATTACTTTCTTCTAGAGCTTTAAGTCGAGAATCTAACTGATTTTGCCCGATTTCTAGGCCCTCAACCTTCGAAGTTAGACTATCCTGTTCTTCTTTGAAAGACGTGACAGTTGACTCCAAGTCGCTTTGCCTTTCTTCTAACAGGGCAAGGTTCTCTTCATTCGTATCTTGGCGATTTTCAAGGTTTGTTAAGCTGTTAGACATATCTCCCATTGCACTTGACAAGGCCTCGTTTTTTTCTAATTGTTCCTTTCGCTCTGCCTTTATTCGACTCTCAATATCGATTATACGCTTATCAAATTTACTTATTTCATCTGTGATATCCTGAAATGCTGCACTTAGGGACCGTTCATTTTTTATGAGATAGGGGGGGCTGGTGGGATTGAGGGGGGGGCCATGAAAAAAAAACTGGCCTTAAAGGGGGGGCCAGCCAAAAAAATAATGTCTGTAAGGGGGGGTCACTCAAAAAATTACCCTAAAATGTTGTAATAACAGCATCTATGATGGTGCAAAATTTTCTACCAAAATGCCCTAAAATTGCATTTCTGAGGTTCTAAAAATCTAAAATTTCCCGGGGGAGCATGCCCCCTGGACCCCCCTAGTTTGTAATGGATGGAACAATATCAATTCAAAACTACTTGAGAATGTTCACTCCCAACAACAAACAGTACCTTGTTTATCAAAGGAAAAGACAGATTACCATGGCCAGTGCACATGTAAATATTTAAAAATTATTTCTACTATTTTCAATTTAAACTGCAGTAAATGAATCTACAAATGTATAAAATGTTTGCCGGAATGGCGTAAAATAGCGTTTCTGAAGTTCTGAAATTCTAAATTTTCTCGGGGGAGATTGCCCCCGAACCCCCCTAGTTAGGGCACTTGTTGGGTTAAAAATAGTCAGAGTACACAAAGGACATATCACATAGGTGAAAACGGTGATTCAGAAAGAACCTTTTGAAACTGCAGTTTTTGTGTTAACTTATAAGGTGAACTTTACTTGATCATTCTTTTTGCTTTGCTTTTGACTTCTTTTTTTTTTGGTGGGGGGGGGGGGGGGTCATCAAAAAAATTTAGGTTTATGAGGGGGGGCCCAGGAAAAAATATCCGGTTAAGAGGGGGGGCCATCATATGCTACAGAGACTATCTACCAAATCCCACCAGCCCCCCCTACCCCATAAAAAATGAACGGTCCCTTATCTTGTTGGCTTCATCAGCACTTGATTTCTTGATGGCTTCGAGGTCCTGTTTTAGGTTAGTAACCTCACCACTTACAAGTTTCATCAAATCCTTATCCACTGGGTGTCCCATGCACAATATCAAGCCTACCACAGAAATAAATAAATATGTCAGATACACGTACCAATTTAGACTGTTCACAGCCTCTGTATTTACGCACGAGAACGAATACGCTAGCGTAGCACGTGGGGGTGGGAGTGGGATTTCCGAGCAGATTACTGCACAGGCAGCCCAAGCTCTCTATATGAACCACACAAACAACACAATATGGCATCAAATTATAAGGGTTTATATGGGATTTTCTACAAGATATCCATGGAGGCAGTTAAAAGTGAAAATTCTCAATAAAAATAACTTACCTTATTCCATACCTGTGTTGTTTGCTCCTGGTGTGGTTATTTTACCAATTTAACTATGATTTAAGCAACTTTTTTGAATCCCGATTTTCTCTTTGTAAATCAAGCAAGGTCAGCCATTTTTATTGAGAATTTTCACTTTTAGCTACCTCTATGGATATCTTGTAGAAAATCCCATATAAACCCTTATAATTCGTTGCCATATTGTGTTGCTTGTGTGGTTCATAGAGATCTAACTTGGGCTGCCTGTGATTACTGTCGACAAGCCAAAAATGACCTTATTATTCAGCACACCACAGGCTCGGGTATGGAAGGCAACCTCATTCCACGTTTTGACACTAATCAATTGATTGACTGAATTGATTGAAAACAAGTTTGTTCCATAAATCTAGAGTAAAGACCAATTTTAACACTGGTCAAAATCAGTGTGTAGGTTGCATTCAGGGCAGATTATTCCAATAAAGAACAAAGAGAACAAGAGGCAGTGAGGCTGAACAGGGCAGGTTCTCAGGATCACTAGAAGCCCGGGGGGGGGGGGGGGTACTCCCATATATGGGCTATATAGGTATGTGCCGCAGGATAGGGTAGGGTTTTTGAGGTTCTTGATCCTTAAATAAGGTATCATTCTTGCCCCTGTTGGCATTGTGTTCCCAGTGAGATTCTTAGATAGGGTGCCTGAATTCTACCAGCTAAAATTGCAGTACTTAAATTATTCCCAGCTAAATGAAAAACAAATGATCTGTTAAAACTGAACCTTTGGTTAAAGTCCAGCATTACACAAACAAAATGAAGCCCACCCCTGCATGCTATTGTTAATTTTTGATTTTCCCTTCAATAGGGTGTAATTGTTCGGGTTTGGGACTTAACCTTTACCCTTAAATAGGGTCAGAGTTTGAGACCCTTCATGGCACACCCCCTATCTGAAATTTACAGAAGTATCCCCCCCCCCCCTTCGGGGCATAAAAGATGGCAAAACTCATTCAAATTACTAACCCTTTGTTTCCCAGTCATGAAGGTCATCAAGCTCTTTATCTTCATCAGCTTTTGGAAGCCCCAGTGAACGAATTAACGTTTCCATGAGCTGAAAACAGTTCTGAAATTCTGGTTCGGTCCAGTGGTCAAAGTTGCAATGGCCCCATTCATTTCGGACTTTGGAGCGTACATCCTTCGCATTCTTTTGAATACGAGCGTGAAAAACAGATGCATTTGACAGAATCCCTAGCACTGCTGACACGTCGCATGTGTTATCAAAGCCTGAAAAAAGATGATTAATTTAGTATTTAACATGGGTAATCATAAAAATCAAAGACTTAGACTTTAAAGGTATTCAAAGGAATCGTCTTTATACCTATTATGAAAATTATGCAAGTGTGAGTTAATGTGTTGTCTAAGAATTGGTACCTCTGAGGGTTGAAAAAATTTCAGTCCATGCCCTCAAAACAGGATCTTGTTGCCTAATTGGTACCAAAAGTTCCACCAAGCACGGCGGTCCTAATTTTTATATGGGATTTTTCCCAAGGCAACATATTGTCTCACCTGTAAACTTAGCCATGTGTTGTTCAAGGTACAGTTTAGCCAGATCTACATCTGTGGTAACTTTGTAATCATACAAATGTTCCTTTCTCTTGAACACCCTCCAGTTGTTGTTGATGCTGCTGTAATTCAACTTGAAAGGTCCATCATTAGTCAACAAGTGGGGAACACCAAAGACTTGAGTGTCAATTCTATTCGAGCTTTTTAGTGACGTATAGTGTTTGGACATT
>OZ026607.1:18319556-18359556 GCA_964020085.1 Micromussa lordhowensis | reverse complement strand
TTCAAACGTTTGAATCAGTCCAATAAGAGGTCAGTATACACTATATAACAACAAATTATCACAACTCATGTATGGCGATCAAGTAAGGAGAAATAATATCTCGAGCTTAGAAGCCTTACCTTGACAACTCCACTTCGGTGCATTGTAATACAACTGTCTGGATTTTTCCCGAGCTGCTCAAGAGCCCGCATTGCCGACCGCTGTACAGTAATGTCATGTGACCCCAGGTACTCTACCATAGGCTTCACTGCGCCTTCCTCAGAGAATCGTTTGGAATTGTTGCCCCATTTGCTGCACATGGCGATGGCTTCAGCAAGATGTCGCCTTAGAACTATATCAGTCTGAACAGAAAAAGTTATTAGTTTCTAAAGAAATTGTTAGGCTGCATAGACTGGTAGGTGAAATACTTAGCTATTGATCAACTTGAAGTTAATAGAAGTAATTTAATTACCGAGCTGTAAAGCTTGGACTGTTTTCAAATGACGTCACGGCAGCCATATTGGTGTTCCAAAACAATGGAATGGCGGCCATGTTGTTGGTCAACCAAACCTGAGGGAGTTGAGCTCTTTTCTTATGCAAACACTTTCTTTTGCTCCCATAAATTTGAAACGTGAAAACGCTCTATTCAGAATCTTTGTTTACTACGGTAGGCATAAACATAGGCGATACAGTTTCTGATGGAGCTAAAAACATTAGTTCTGAATATTGAATGTATCGAATACTTTTGTGTGATGCAGGTTTAAAACTCAAAATTTTGCAAAGAATATAGCACTTTTTTCACCCAGAAATTTTGCAGGTTTTGAAAGGCAATTTCTCCTCAAATATTAAACCCAAAAAGCCAAACATTTCACCTATTACTAAGTTTCACAAGCTTTTCGAACGGTGTGCGACACTTGCAGACTGCAGACTGCAGACTACAGACTACATTTAGGTCTAAATAGCACTCTGGTTAGCCTGAATAGCACTCAGGTTAGCCTGAATAGCACTCAGGTTAGCCTGTTTACGGTTAGCTATTGGTAATGGAAATGGAATACAATATTTTAGTTAAAAAGTCTGCAGTCTGCAGTCTGCAAGTGTCGCACACCGCTTTTCGAATAGTTTTAGTCAATAGACCATTTCCGAGTTACCTAAAGCCTCTCTTTCAAAGCGAGGCCATTCATATGAAAATGAGTTTAATTTGCATGTGAATGAAATCTCATTTTCATATGAAAGGTGAGCACCAAGACTCGCTTTGAAAGGTGATTCGGAAATGGCCTATTTGTCGTGTCTAGTGTAATGCCTTCTCTGTGTCGTATGCTAATAAGGAAAAATGTAAATAATGTTGTCAGCAAAGATTCTCCTAGAAGATAAAATTTCAGCCCATTTCTAAGCTATAATTTCTGTTATTGGCAGCAACAGGCCTGAGTGACAAGCGCCTAACCGACAGGCTATTGCCGCAATGCAGTGAAACTAATGAAGCTGATGTTGATGTGATGTATATACGAAACAATTCATACATGAACTGCGGTTGTAGATGAAAATTAAGAAGGATCATCGCAGTATATTTTCCAATTTAAGCAATTGGAAAGAAGAAGCCTGAAAAAAAATCAGGGCTTCAACGGGATTTGAACCCGTGACCTCCGCGATACCGGTGCGATGCTCTACCAACTAAGCTATGAAGCCACACAGCTGATGTTCTTACCTTATGTGTGAGTTTCGCCAAATAAGGAACAACGTCATAATCTGTGATCACTCCTAAATTCTCTGGATCACATGCTACTATTGATATCACTGCACATGCGCTGGTCAGAACCTGAAAGATTTGTAATGCGATCAGTTTCAGTTAAGCATGCGTTGGGTTAGCTTTTTTGTTTGTGTTTGTAAATGATAATAAATAAACAAATCATGAAATTATTCCACTTTGGGAATAGATCATAACGACCCTTGGGATAATTTTCATGGTGTGATTTCTTCCTGGATGTAAATATGCTTATTGATATTTTGATATGAACAATAATGTACAAACAATGTATGGAATATCAAGTGGCATACAAATGTTTCTGACGAACGAGCTTGCGAAGAAGGCGGAAAACGGACTGGGTTCCAGGCTCGTGCATCGTGGGTAGAAACAGGGAGTGTAGCACGTAATAGTAATCTAGGCCTCTGAATCTACCCTGTTCAGGGCTCCGTTTAATTTTTTTCATTTTACTTTATGTAAAGCCTCCGTAGGGAAGGCTACCAATCGCCAGAACATGAGCCATGGTTCCTACCCGGCAGATTTCAAACAATGTTTTTTTTTTCTCAAGGAGTTTTTACGGCAGGTTTTTTCTGGTCTCCGTTTCAATCAAACTTCTTGTTGTTAGCGGTTGCTCAGCTATGTTATTATTTTCTTTTGTATTAGCGTTCTTTACTTCTAATTTCTCAAGTTTACTAGCTTAAATGATGCGATATATTTGTATTTTGGGTTTTTGGTCCAAAGTTGTGGACACCTCAGGCTATCTGCTAGTTGTATGCAAATTTTTTTGCTCTGTAAATTTAAACACGTTATTTTTATTTACGCGGGAGATCTTGGTCCAAAGTAGTGGACACTCTAGCCATAATATTAATAATAATAATAATAATAATAATAATAATAATAATAATAATAATAAATGAATAATAATAATAATAATATTTCATTTATATAGCGCTCACACCCATTACTTACCCGAGGTGCTTTACAAAATTATCCCTAAAACTACAATTATACTCTAAGAAACTTAAGAATAAAAATTAAAAATATGATAATGAGTTAGTCTCAATAAATTTAGTAAAAAGGAAGGTCTTGAGTTTTTTCTTAAATAATAAAACTGTACTGGATTGACGTCTTTCCAAAGGAACAGTGTTCCAAATTGTCGGAGCGCAAACAGATCAGAAAAGGCGCTCTATTACCATATGTTTTGGTTTTACAAGTTGGCTGAATTAGCAGGTCTTGAAAATTCGAGCGGAGAGACCTAGCTGATTTCTGAAGTTCCAGGAGATTTGTTAGATATTGTGGAAAGGGACCATTCAATGATTTGTAGACAAAAAGAAGATGTAAAATAAGATATAACGATATAACGACAGTCAGATGTAAAACTCGTTTAGTTTGCGCAAGCATTTTTCTTGGTTTGCGTTATGTTCGTGCACCTCCTACGTATGTAATACGTGATTGGTTCTTAACGATCTTGCCAGGCCCTCCCCAGATAACCGTTTTTGCCTATTAGCGGTGCGTTCATTCGTTGTGAAGTAGAGACAAACTGTGTGCTGAAACTTACTTCCAAATCAGCAGATTTGAGCAACCGAACAGTCAGATCCAGGCCCCCTACAAATGATCGCGCAGTCTCCCAGGCTTCCTACAAGCAAAACGTCTTGTAAGGTACATGTAAATTAAAAGCATGAGGTGACGAAAACACTGGTACGTATAATGGTACGTATTCAACTCGAACAGCAATATTTTGTACAGAAATGATTGTAAGACTACGATAAGTTCCTCTTTCGTCGCTTAGTCTGTCGAGCGAGACCGTAAATAAATCGCGAGGAAAAATGGCCTTGTGCGCTCTTATCGCGCTCGGGATTTCGTGCAGCCATTTTCTTCTTGCGGTTCTCTTTCGTGTCACGCGCGACAGACACTACTCGCAGTCTAAGTGATTGTAAACCACGGCTGTTTTTTTGCACGTCCATAAGTTAAAGTCATCTACAACAAACGGAAGTAGTTAAATTTATGTCCACCGTACTAATTACAATGAAATTACTCACCTAGAAGCCGCAAAAAATATCACAGTTAGTTAATACAGAAGTTACTTCATACCGGCGTGTCTTGCATCAGTCTGTAAACAGCCCAAGCTGCCCCAGCAACTACCTGTACATTAGAGAAATTTAGAAAATAACCCAAAGCAAATGCGCACGCTGATTGGTTTAAAACCGTGTTTCTATAACTCGATAGAAACACAGAACTAGCATGAGCTGTTGACGTAATGAGGGCGCGAACAAAGAGACTTTTTTGATGATCGAAGTAAACAAGTTGTTTTTCTTTTTCTTCGCCGCGGTATTTTCTAAAAGAAATAGAAAATATGTTCTCCTTGTTCCTATCGAGTTATAGAAACACGAGTGAAAGTTTGGGAGAACTCGAAAAAGCTGTGGAAACACTCGCCTGCGGCTCCTGTTCCCACAGCATTTCTCGTTCTCCCAAACTTTTCTATTTCTTAAATGTAATGGCACATATTTTCTATTTCTTAAATGTAATATTATTTTACTGCGAGGCATTTAACGTAATTAATATATCCAGAGCTCCACGAGGCTTTGCACTAGTTTGCTGAAGAGAAAAGTAGGTGTAATGTTATTTATACCAATTGTAGACTCAGCTTTACACTTTATATCGCACATCTTGTTTTGGCCGACACACTAAACTGTTAGTAAAACCTCTGCTTGCCTTGTTGTTTCTAGACTTCATAAGTGACCATAGTAGCCTTAGTCCTTCCAGCCTGTTGAAAACTCTGAAAACCATAAACCAAGCAATAATCTAAGTGAATATACACCCATTTATCAGTGAAAGATCACATATCTGAACTGCGGAGAAACTGATATGAAGACATGATTGATCATCGCAGTTATATACACAACCTAAGCAGTTGTGAAATTAAAGCCTGAAAAAAATTCAGGCCTGAACAGGATTCGAATCCATGATTCCTCAGTGCGATATCAGTGTAGTGCTCTACCAACTGAGCTATCAAGCCGACTGAGAACTGGTGACGTTGTGAGTTCGTAATATACCCGTAGATGATGAAGAATGCAAGTGAATATATGAAAGATCACATATTTGAACTGCGGAGAAAGATATGAAGATATGATTGATCATCGCAGTTCTACATGTACACAACGTAAGCAGTTGTGAATAACCGCGATGATCAATCATGTCTTCAAAGCAATAATATTGTAAGGCGTCAACCAAGGGCTTGGATCAAAAATGAAGACGTTATTAATTACCGTACGTCAGGAGTGCGCTAGACAGTTAAAACATGCTCATTCACACTAACTGCTTGTATAAACCCATCCCTTTCCCTACTTTACTATACAATGGTCCATCAACCTTCCAATTCAACTACTTACGCGCGACAGCTACTATGCACAGCGCATGCTGCAACGGCTCTCGCCGCTGTGCCAGTGAGCTCTTCATTTGGAATGTTTAAGATGTCCACAAGTGTCTTACAGCCTTTGCATCGTAATACCTCCAATGGACCTTTAGGATCTTTGGCAATTTCTCCAATGGCTCCAACGATATGGAGTTGAACCTTGATTGAACATTTGATTAATGAATTAAAATCAGATCATTTAGTTCCCCTCCATAGCCAATTGCAGAAACGTGAGAGGACTGGGACGAGTTTATTATATTGATTAAATTGAAAATCAAGACATTTCAACTGAAATTTTACTGAATGAAAAGCTACCCAGCCAAGTTTAAGAGTTTTCAGTGCCGGAAAATTGTTCAAATGGGAGCCTGGCAAAAGTTGCAAAATTCCATACAAATCCTTATAATTTTGTGGGTTGTCTACCCAATCCATACAAACACTCTATTGTAGGTGATATTTTAAGGGCTACTATTTTTGCCATTTTCCTCGTCTAAATACTTCTATTCTTGGTAAAGACTCTCAAATTTAGTTGTTCTTTCATTTTAATATCTTATTTTTTCAAAAAACGGAAAACAACCATACTCTTTCCCAGTCCTCTCACGTTTCTGCAATTGCCTGTGGTCACATCTCATTAATGCAAATCCTCTAGAGCTCAATCAAATTATTTTGAGTTGTTTTGGCCGCGTACAAAAGTGCCTTTAAATTGAAAGAAACCTGAAAATAGTAGTCTACTAAGATAGAAAAACACCAAAGAGATAATAATCAACCACAAAGGAACAAGGATGGTTAAGGATGGGGAAGATAAATGCGGAAGACAAACGACGAACTAGAAAAAGTTAGCCCAGGTTTCTAAGCGTTACCTCTTCGTTGCGAGTTATCTTTTGCTCTAGCCCGCGAGTGACTGTCATTTGAAACATCAGCACGCTTTCTGGTCACGATATAGAAAGAACGAGATCTTGTAAAGTCGCTGGAGTATATCGCCTATAGTGCAACTTCGATATATTTGACAAACTTTGTGGATCAGGCTGCCACTTTAAAATTATTTTAATGTTTATTGTCACATTGCGTTCGAGTACACCGGCATGATCAGGGATAAACTTGTGAAAATCAGCAGCCATTTCTATACACATTGACTGCACGCATCCAATTTCAACCTATAACAAACAAATCCATTGTAATGGCTTCGAATTGTTTTCATCCTAATATCATGATCTCACTTGCTCGGGAAGTTCGTTTCCGTCTTCGTCTCCCTGGAGAAGCCTAACAAGGGTTTCCAAAACCTTGACTTCCATTAGCCTGGAAAAAAGAACAAGAAAACAAACAAATGTTTCACATATAGGACTTGGCGACGAGTGTAAGTCAGGTACGTAAAACACGTGCCCGCCATCTCCTGTCATTTTCGTCGCTTAGAAACGATTTAACCCTTTTAAAACAGCCTAACTGGACACTAAAAAATGCCGTTTTTTGCCGTAAAATCCGATTTTTTGCTGCTATAACGCTAAATGGACCTCACATTTACTGAAAAATCGATTTTCTACTAAAAAGGAAGTTTTCTTTGAAGATGAGGCACATAAATGTACAATATTTTAATTGGGCGCATGCGCATAAGCCAAATTTTTTTTTTTTTTTTGCTGGCCCTTTCCGATTTGTTCCTCTTGCCCTTCTCCTTTCCTTTCTCTTTGCCCTTTTATTCTCGTTATCTTCTACTACTCATATCCTTTCTGTCGCCCGTAAAAAGTTGGGTATTTATAATGGGTAAACCTTGGAAATGGGTTCTTGATCCATTGTAGGTATAATGGACCTTTTTGTCACCATTTTTGCCCCAAAAACTCATCACGTTTTCTTCCAATTGCTCCGTCGGAAAGCGGTCCATATCCAAAACGGACAGTTGTGCGGATAGACCTATCCTAGCTCTATAATCTGCTTATCAAGAATATCTGGTGGCGTTAAATTGATGACGTCACAAGTGGTACAAAGAGCATGACCAATTATAGACGCATATATGCGTCGTTAGGACGTTAAGGGTTAATACTTTCTTGACGTGCTACATCAATAACTTCCACGTTCGACCATGCTAATAAAAAAACATTCAAATTCACATTCTGGGCCGGGTTGTTCGAAGTCCGATTATGCTAACCCAGGATTAGCGAGAATTTTGATTTGAGTTTTGTATTTTTTCGGTGCGGTTTTCTATTTATATTGTTTTTTCTTCAGCTTTGAGCTTGGGTAATGTCAAACTACACAAATTAAAAGATAAAAAGTGAAAAATATCTTTATGCAAGAAACATTGATACTTCGGTTAACTTTTATTCCTGGGTTAGCGTTAACCGGCTTTCGAACAACCCGGCCCTGAAGCGCATATACGCTTGCCTTCTAACATTGTATTCGCTGATTGCACATTTCCAGATAGCACCGGTCACAGCCGCCAGCAGCTTCTTGTTATCTTGGCGGGAAAGGAGTGATACGAGGGTGTCCAGGCCCCCGCAGTCATATACAGCTTTTCTGGTCTGTTCGTCCACGGCACACTGTCAAATAAGTGTTAAAAAAAAATCAGAGGTCTGTAAATGACAGTACGGTTCGTATTAAAATCGTACCTCCGTTAACGGAGATCCTGCAAACAAGCACTTCACTTGTACCCTCCAATGAGCAGATATTTCTGCTAATATGACCTTTTCTTTCTCTGTCCCAGTGGTTTCTGACGACTGATACGTGTTTTTGTTTCTTGCTGCGTTTTAAATTTTAGTTCTCACTCAACCACATGTACATGCTGTAAACAGTTGTAGCCATAATCATGATAATGGAGTTACGCTTATTTTCAAATCCCCAAACTAATCGTATTTTGGCTTATTCAAAATTTCCCGCGTTTTTCGAGAACTACATGTTTAATTTTCCCGCGCTTTGCTCGCGATGCGGGTTACACGTTTTTGATGAGACTTTTGATTGGTCCATTGTCTTATCTCTTGTACATACTAAGAGTGACGTAAACTGTGACGTAAATTTAACGGCAACCAATTAGAGGATAGACTTACCAATTTAAACTAATCGATTGGTTTAAAAAGGTTATTTTACCTTGAATATCGCATTGGCACAGTAACCCTGGAGCTCCTCATTGTCTGTTACCAAACGCTGAACTATTGCTGTTATTATATTTTCCTTATAGAAAGCTTCTCTAAAACGACTCTGAAATACAAAGTGAAGATGTTTGACAAAAAATAATAATTTCTATACATGATGAGGTGGCTAGAACTCCTAATTTTGGGAGAGAAAATTTCAAAATCTGTTGATTAATTGCATACGAAGAACTGTGTAACTCGATGGCTGCTAGCCGTAACGAAAACATGTCCTCTTGTTCGGAAAGAACTCTGGCCATACACCGTCAAAACTTTGTCAAGAGCGAATTAGAGTCAAGAGGTGCCCATTTTTGTAGGAGCAGGAAAAGTGGAGAATTTTGGAGAAAAACCCCCGTAGAAAGGACAAGAACTAACAGCATATTCAACAAACTTGTGATACTGGGTACGGGATCAACCCTGGCCGCATTGATAAAGGACGAGCACTCTCACCTTCAGTTCCACTCTTGCCTTAGCTTCAAAACTACTCTATCATGTAAAATGATATAAAAAGCTGCGTTACTTTACTGCTTCTTTCCATGAAACCTTAGAGTATCTCCTTAAATAATTTGCGTGACCAGGCTTAGATGTTTCTACGAGACAAACAACGCGGAGGAGTGGGGTTGAGGCCAAAGTCAAGAAAAGAATTTTGTTTCCTTCATATTCCTGTCGTGGCTTGATTGAGTCACAATGAATCTGGCAACGCAGCTTGATACTGTTATATAAGAGCGGTTACTTATACGTCTTCTTTAGGAGAATTACCTCCACTGCACACTCTTGTGCAAGTCCTACAATAGGGACGAGGAACTCCTCTTTGTCCACTCTGATGAGTTTGGCAAGTAACGGGACACTACCGGCCTTGAAGATTGCCGACCTACAAGTACAGATGTAGGTCAAACAATCTGAAGTGTTAACTAAAATTCAACACATTTTTATTTCAAGAGTTTTTGTCAAATGCAACCCTCCCACAAGAATCCCAGGTTTGGTCAGTTCACAGGCAAGAGTCTGACCTAAAGAGGCTCTGTTGTCTCCCCCGTCTGCTGTTCATATACATCTTTGCTACTTGTCTGCTACGTCAAAATCATGTGACAGTACAAACCTACTGCGCGTGCTCTTGCTGCAACTCCACAGCGCAAGCGCTGCATTACGTGCAACTTCCAGATATGATCCGTGGTGGCCTGGCGACTGGTTACCAGAGGACCTTCTTCCAGTACCTCGCGTTCGCCCGTCTTCATAGTCTAGAAGACCAACCTAACATAAAAGACAAAAATCTTAACATTAAATAAGCGCATAACAGCCACGAACAAAGCACTTTTTTGACAAATGGAGATGGGGTATAGAACTCTGCTTGAAAAAAAATTCGGAAGAAATTATAATCAAATGTTTCCCTGAGTAGGAGATAAGTCAATCACTCGTTCTTTCGAAGAACGTTGTTGGGTTTTGCCAACAGTTTGGCGGTACCCATTTTTATTAAATTCTCAACCTCGGATAATGCAATTCTAGCTTTCTGATTGGTTCACTAGATCTCGGTTACCAGCTATTATACCTGCGTTTGACCTTATACGGAAATGAATGCGGCAAATGTCGCTCAGCATAAAATTTTCAGCATTTCGTTTTGGCGCCCGGAAGTCACATCACTTTCCGCTCGTTTCTTAGACTTAAATAAAATTTAGCAAAACCGAAGGTTGAGAATTCAATAAAACAATTATTTCATTCGCGCTTGTTGGATATCAGTTGGGTTATAGCCAACTCGGTCCTACTGGCCTCATTGGCTGTTTACCATCTCATATCCGACGCGCGCTCATGGAATAATTGTTAAATAAACCTTCGTGGCAAAAGGCACTGTGAGAAGGTCTTATTTCCCTCACAACACGCGACTCAGGGACAAACGAGTCGAATATCAAACCCTCCTCTCTTTCGGTATCTTGTACTTTGTAAGCGGTGTTACCAGTTTTTGTAGTCCGCCATGTCTTTTCAGAATATTTCTCCCTAGGCTTGATTCCGCCATGTTTGCCAGGTTAGCTGCAGCTAAACTTTGTACTTCCTGTGGACAATCGGTGATGAGATTCACTAGGATCTGAACGCCTAAAAACATAAATTGAAAACGTAAATTCTCTTCTTGATCTCCATGCATTATTATAATAATCTGATAGTAATAGTCCGAAAAGTTGATTTAAGTATCAAGACAGCTCCCCAAAGATGATGGGGTTAGCCCTCCGTACGTATTGCGAGCCTATCTGGTTCGCTAGTATGCCTAAGTTTGGTATGTGTTAACTTTTGTAAGAAGACCATTTGTGTTGACCACTTACCTCCCATGTTAATAACTGCTCGCCTGTTGTATTTACTATTTAATGTCAACTGTTGAAGGACCTTTAAGGCACCAACCTAGGAATAGAGAATTTATTAAATCTAGATTTAGGAAAAGCAATAGGAAACAAGTTGTTAGTAATTGAAAATGAAAACACGACTTAGCCCAAGAGGCAAAGTTGCCTTTTATGTTTTTTAATTCCTTGAGAAGTTCAGGAACCCAACAAAAACATGCATAATGTTACACATGTGGTTGCTTGCTATTTGATTGGCTGAGGAGTAAGGGAAAGCAACATAACGATGTCAAAACGTTCCACGTGCAGTCGCTAGCTCTGTGATTGGCTGAAAAGTTAAGGAAGCCAGTGCAAAGATGTTGAGAAGTTGTGCGAGCTGTTACTTGCTCTTTGCTTGACTTAGCAGCTTGAGATGCAACAAAGAGATGTAAGAATGTCGCGAGCACAACCGAAGACTTTGTTCTGACTACACTAACACAAGGCATTCAGTGTGAATACTTTATTGAGAATGCGTCAATCAGTCATCTGATGTAGTTGTATTCCGTCTTATAAGATAATCTGTTTCCTATTGATTCTAATAATTAGAACCTGTGCTACGCCAGAGACGAAAAACCACTAAACAACCCCCCTTAATATGTGGCCAAAAAATGTGTGGAAACGTATTCCTCATCTAATTCAGCAGCACGAGACCCCGAGGAAAGGGTACTGAATCAATAAGCTAGAATATTAACAATTTTACATACAAGCTGTTATAACAAACAATTGATAAAAAAAGTGGAACACGAAGAATGACCTAAATCTCCAGCCAAAAGCCTAAATAGTCCCTAAATGTCCCATAACACCCCACGAGTCCCTCCATCGCGCCGCCAGAATCGTCAGATTAGGCCATTTCCGAGTCCCTTTTGCCTCTGTTTCAAAACGAGTATAAGTGCGAAACCATTCATATGAAAATGAGTCCCGCCTACAAGTTCATTTTCATGCAAATCAAACTCATTTTCATTGAAATGGTTTCGCACTTAGACTCGTTTTGAAACAGAGGCACAAGGGAACTCGGAAATGGCCTATTACACGTGCTCGTACCTGACAGCCCACGTGGCCAGTTCTGAGAATATTGACAAGGGTTGTTAATCCATTGACATCTCTGATTGCCATCTGAGCCATCTCCTGCGTTAAGTTGAAGTCGGTCAAGCCGCACAGCGTGATAACCGTGGCGACCTGGTTACCAATCTGAAAACAGGAATTTCAAGAAAAACTGGATTTACAAAAACGGCTGATGCAAGATTTCAGTTTAAAAATATAATTATGTGCTCACCTTTAGAAACTTGACAAGCCTTTGTATTTGCCAATATTCTGAGGGAAGATCAGCCACACTCTGTAAAATAAAGATAACACTAAAAATGTTGAAGCTTTTCCCATCATTGACGGTCGCAAGTGACTCTTAAGTATTTTTTGTCCACAACTGGTAATTTCTTTGATATTTGACCAAGGTTTTCGAGGCATGCGTTACGTCTACTGAGTTTTTACCATTAATACTTGATTTCAGAAAAGTTAAACAGAATCCATGAAAAGTGATGATTCATTTATCTGTCGTTTGTTGCTATCATTTATTTTTGTTTACGAACATTAATTATCACAGTAGTTATTCCAGCTACCACTGCTGGCCGTACAGCGGGCTCACCACTTTGCCATCCAACACTCTGTCATCTTCCTCTTCACTCTCAGTTGAACTCTCCGCTTGCTCGGTTGGAATTCTGGGAACCGTTGACCGCCTGTGGATGTTTTGCCTGTTGTTCCGGCTTGTTACATAGAATGAGAAAAATTAGCTGTAATTAAATACCAGAACCACGAAACCGCAAATAATGTAAAGCGTTCTGAGTCGTGTAGATCAACTTGATCAACTTCAGTTTGTATTTCAGAGAGAGATGCACTGTAAAGCACTCTTTGTCAGTTTTGATAGCGCAGATACCACTGCATGCTAGCACTGCAATTGGCCAACTGTGTTATCTGCATTTATACAGCGATCATTGCTGAGTGCATGTAAAACATAGTAACTGTGAAATCTTTGGCTCTTTGGGCGTAATATTCAAGGAGACATTTCTGGGTGGCAAAAGCGCTAATGAGCTCATACTTATATGTAAAATCTTGAGTTTTTAAACCCGTGTGGCAAAAAGGCAGATATTGCAAAGAAAGATTCCCCTAAAGGTTAGAAGAAAACATTACAAAAAACAAAAAGTAGTTACAACAAACTACTAGTTCAGCTTACGGCTACAATTACTAAATGACATTTAGAGTTAATACAAATTAGCAGGGTTTTATAAAAATGAAAAGAGAATAAAAAGCGGCAGACATTGCATCATTTTCTTAACGTTTCGTTAATTAATTGGAGGAGCAACTTATTGGGACTGTAAAGGTTAATTAGTTCACTTTGCTTGCCTTTCTTTGCGAGTTTGTTTCCCTTTGGGTTGTGGCGGCTTGATAACCTCTTTTTCTTCTTCATCACTGTAACAATGCATGGATAAAAAATACAGACGCTCAATATATTGTAAATACAGATGTTTGACTGAGTCGTTATTCATTTGTTATTCATTGGTCTGTTTACAACTTTGTCAGGAAATAAGATCTCCATGTAATTGCCCGTAATGATGTTGAGCTGTTTTATACATTCTTAAGCAACTTAAGAAGTCGGAGCTAACTGTAAAACAAAAAAGATAACAGTGTTTTTATACCACTTTTCCCAAAGACAGTCCAAACACGCTACTTTAATTTACTGTGTCAAGGAGTAACTAGCACTAGCACGCCTTGCGTGCCTATGTTTCTCACACTTATCTGCTGGAAGGGGCTAACACTCCCTTTTTACCTGTCATCTCCAGCAACAAGTCTTATGTCTTTCCATCTCATAGAGCGCTGTCGCTGATTAAGGTTTCTTTCGTTGCTGGTTTTGTTTTTTTTCTTTTGAACTTTCTTTTTAACTGGCTTTCTGTAGAGAAAAGGATCAAAAGAATTCAAGATAATGGTTTTGACATAAAGATTTTCCATTTTTCTTTGCGAGTCTGCCATATTATAATTGCCTTATAATTTACGGAGTGGTTAGGGCGCCGATCTTAACTTGAAATCCAGAAGTCGCGGGTTCAAGTCCTGCACTGACCTCTTAGCTGGAGTTGTTTCTCGTTAGACCCTTGTTCAACTACTCAGCCATGCTTGTAAATAGCCAGCTAGTCTGCTCCAGGCTAGGAGGCGCGGTGGCCTCATGGTTATTAGTGCGCTCGTTTCCGGATCGAGTGGTCCGGGTTCGAGCCCTGGCCCGGGGACATTGCGTTGTGTTCTTGGGCAAGACACTTTACTCTAACAGTGCCTCTCTCCATCCAGGTGTGTAAATGGGAACTGGCGAACTTAATGCTTGGGGTAACCTTGCGATGGACTAGCATCCAATCCAAGGGGGGAGTAGAAATATTCCTAGTCGCTTCATGCTACAGAAACCGGGATAAACTCCGGCCTGATGGGCCACTTGGCTCGTATGCAGACTTTACCAGCTCCCGCCAGTTGTTATTATTAAATCTATTATGTTTAGTGAATATATTTGTTTTTTTAAGTTTAAGTGGCATGTCTGAGAATAAGCCAGATGTAGCTAAGCGACATTGATCACTATAAACAACAACATTTGAACATTTTGAACGGTTAGCAGGGTAACAGGCTTGTTGATTGGCCTACCTGAAACAAACAACTGAAGACAGTACAATTTAGACAGTAGACCAATTTCGATATATTAAAATTCAGCCTAAGGCAATAGACCTCAGCACGAGGCTCTGGGGAATAAATACAGAGTTTGTGGGGTTTATTCCCCGAAGCCTCGTGCTGAGGTCTATTGTTTTAGGCTGAATTTTAGTATATCGAAATTAATTGGCCTTTTCGATCACACATGTACCAAAGACTTCAAGCTAAATACGTGACACTTTCTGAGTAATTACATGAAGGGGAACCTCAGTGTTTGGAAGTTCACAGATTGCTTGTACGTTGTTCGAGTTCCGCGCCAAGTGGTTTAAAAGAAAATTTCTTCATCTAGGAGTTTTATACCTGTTAACTTGCTTTTCTTCTTGTTTTTCATCTCCTGATTTCTCTTCCTCCGGCTCACTTTCACTCAAATATTTGTCCAGGAAGGAATTCTAGGGGAAAATAATCAAGAAAATAGAACCACGGTAGAATTATGACATTTGAAGTGTTAAGACGCTCACAAAATCTGTAAAGATATTTTTCAAGGGAGTTCCCGCTCCCGTCCTGGTATTAGGGACCTTGAAAGTGCACGTGCGTTATAAATCTTTCTACATTTCGCAGTCGTCCTCAACAAAACAACAACGTGAAATGACCAAGTTCTGCGTACTTGGAGAACGCGAACGGCGGCGGCTACTTTTTGGTATTTTTGTTTGGAAATGAACGCTGGCGTTGCATATTTAGCTTGAACAAGTTCTGAGACCGCAAGACGTACTGAGCAGATTTAGACAACTGCGAAATTCGACGACGAAAGATAAATTCATTTTTTACAAGGCGTTCTCCTTGGGGTCGCCGCTGTCATTGCTTAAGCTTCCTAACTAATAATAAATTGCCAGCTTGACTCAGCATTGAAGGACAATTTTGCATTAACTTCTCTCTTTCATAGCTTTGACTTGATTCGGAAAGCCTGCGTATGATGGCTTTGGAGCTTTTTTTTTTACCAAACCGTCGCGCGCATAAAACTCGTAAAAGCCATAGTAGTTCTCTTTTCGGCGCAAAGTTAAGTAAAATCATATATATCTGTCATTAAGTCGTTTTTTTTTCTATTTACGTGTCTTTCCAATTTGTCCTCCTGTTGACTGGGAGTTTCATCAATCGACTTATCCACTTGTGCCTATAAAATATATAAATCTATTGTTAATGGTGAGCCCTTCACGATCAACACATTTTATACACGCAGTTATATTTATCATTTGCATTAAAAGGCAACCGTGACTAATACAATGCACACAAGAAACACCTAAGGCCCTGTCCACAAGTATCTGGATATTTTTGAATCCGCAACTTTTTCTTTCCGGATACGGCTTCCGTCCACACATATTCGGTGAATTTCGCAGTGAATCCGGGTATTGTTTAATCCACTCTCCATAAATCCCCTACGTGTAAACGGGGAATTCGAAATTTTTGAATCTGGAAAGGAAGAGTTGCGGGTTCAAAAGTATTCGGATACGCGTGGACGGAGCCTTAAGTACACTTTTTCCATGCTGATCAAAAATCCTATTACATTGCACTCACCTCATCTTTGGTGTTGCTTGATTCTTTCAGAGCATGGCTGTCATTAGTATCACGACTTTCTGTGTTTTCCTGCAATAAAGACAATTTGAAAAGGCGCAAGTCACCTCCTGAAATTATTGTAATTTATCAAGAACAAACTCTGTCTATGATCAACTTAGGAGGTGCGGCGGAGAGGTGGGAGAGTTGGTGAAGCTACAATGTTACAAGGTCGTGTTTCGTCGCCTCGCTTAGAGGGGTAAATCACGGATTTTGTCTCACGGAGAGAGTTCAGGACGCCACTACTGCTATTAAGGTATCGTTTAGGTTTGCACTCGAAGAATTAATAAAAAGACACTACCAGGTTTGTTTTAAACTAGTATCCAAATTGAGCTAGAGCCACGCCCACTTTTTCACGTCATATCTCTTCTTTACTTTCAATCCTGAACGTTAGTTGAATTTTTCTACAGAGCGTTTTCACATGACGTCACGGCAGCCATATTGGCGTTCCAAAACAATGAAACGGCGGCCATGTTGGTGTACCAAACCAATCCTTAAACTCTTTTCTTATGTAAATACTTCCTTTCGTTCCAATAAATTTGCATGTGTGCTGGCCACGTGAGTGAAAACGCTCTATAAGCCGTACGGAGAGTCAAGCGTTTCATGAATGCAATAAAAGCCGAATACTTACGACTATTTCATTGGTTGTTGCATTTTCGGGCGGTGTATTCTCTTTCACTGGGATCTCTTCACCTGCAGTCTGTAAATTCAATACCAATTTCCATTCGATTAAACTATAGGTTATGGAGAGGGAAAAATTGCTTCGTGCTCTTGGCTTGAAAAACGTTTTCCTCTTCGTGTATCTAAAAGAAACACCGATCATTCCACACGTCCCGATAAAAGAGGAGATAACCTGAGAGATTCTTACTGTGTTTTCTAATCACCTGTCAATTGTGAATCATATTCCTGGCTTAGTGAATGTAATAAGAAGTCCTTAAAAATTAAAGTTCGCTGCAGAATTTGAAAGAAGTCTATAGCTTGCTTTCCACCTGTTGCTTGTAGTATGTTTACATTACATTAAAACCAATGATCCATTCATTTCTTGTTAGGATTTATAATTTATTTAGTTGGACAGAATTTGTACTGGTACCAACACGAGAATATGAAATAGGAGGAGGAACCCTGTACAGACAGAGAGATCATCATAATCACATGTACACTGGCAGTTCTTTTGCCGTAATCTTTTCGCATTGATTGTCTTAATATTTTAGAGAATTTATTTATTATTACGGGAGAATAATGCCCTAGTATTAGCCAATCAGAGCACGCGTTAGATCGGCTACAAACCCAAGTCATATAATAAATATTGACCAAGTGTGAGGTCAAGATGTCTGGATATTGGCCGAGTTCTTTTTTGCGTGTTTATGGACCGAGACGGATACGAGGTCGATAAACACGCAAAAAAAGAACGAGGCTTAGTCAATAAAGGATTTATTATATGGCTTTCGGGGAAATTTTTCTTGCGGGACAAGGCGGGTAGTCCCGAGTGGGCAAGATAGCTTCATCTTGCCCGCTGGGGTAGCCAATCACAGCGCAGGATTTTATTCATCTTGCCCGCTCACGGAGCTAGCCATATAATAAAACGACATAACGGAAAATATGAGTATGAAATTTCAGTTGAATGATAACTTCACGATGTAAATCTTGTTTGGACGAAATTTATATTTACACTTATCTACAACGATATAAAAAAGGAACCGACCTCAAGCCGTGTATCCATTTCATTGTCAATATCCGACATTGCGTGTTTTGACCTGCAAGATGCGAAAATATTGAAACTAGGCATATTTTTCCTACCTGATGCTAAAGCGAAACTAGATATAGACTGTAGCTGCACCCCACCTACCCGAGGTCCGAAAAACCTGGCCTTCACATGCAATCCCGGGGCGCTGGGGTGAGGTTTTAAATGCTATCGCGTGGAATCGCGTGATCTGAGGACGTATATCAACAAAGACGCTTTGTGGCTGCAAACGCGATTTTCCCAATTCCTATCATCTTTAGCATCTTTAGCGGCAGCTTTCCAGTTATGTGGGTTAATGCTGACCTATTTAATCCTCAAAAGACTTCGAATCCAGAGAATTGGCCTAGAAGCAACAAATCAATATAATATTGCTGTAGCTCGTTTGAGGCACATGCGAAGGAGACAAGTTTATAGAGGGAGAGTATGGCGATGACCTGGACGAATTCCAAAACAAATTCATTCACATGGAGAAAATGCATCTCAGTAAGCGGGTTACCCGCCTCGGCATACCGGGCAACCCGCCTCGGTGAGGTACCCCAAATCACATGTGAACGCGATCAAGAAATCAAGAGAGATTGTCAGTATGGAGAGATTGGTAACCCCACCGAGGCGGGTACCTCACCTACCCGAGGTCCCCCACCGCCATGTGAACAGGCCCTAAGACGGGAGTCGAGGACGAAGAAAACGCCCGGACGAACGTACTGACAAGGACGCCGAAGAGACGACGACGAGACGACAACTACACGACGAGGACGAAAATGACGAGACTACGACGACCAGAAGAGGACGAGGGTTAGGAGCTGCTACAAGTACGACGAGGGCACGTAACGACAAGGACGCCGACGAGACGACGACGAGAAAACGACGACGACGAGACGACGACGAAGACGAGGACGACGACGAGAATGAGAACGAGGCGACGAACACAAAGACAGCTATTGCATGCTAAGTACACCATTCTTACTTCCACAGGCATTATTTATTCCGTAATTCGCAAATCCCCTTAATTTTCTCATGTTGTAACTCTTTCTATTTATTTTCGGTTTATTGTTGAATACACGGCAGTATATGTCTTGCCTGGTGCAGTATTTTGCGGAAATTGACTTGTTTTCAATTCTACTGATCCGGCAAGAGCCCTGTTGCTGTTTGAGATGTTAATTTTTCTCAATTTGTAAACCAATCAACACATGAAATATTAAAAATAACAGGAACTTCACTTCACATGTCGTTATTGTAAATCATCGAATATTTGCATCTTTTATGCAACGCCGAATCAAAGCACCATGAATCCAAAAAAAGTCTTAAGGCAGAAAACCGGCTTTAAGTATTTGGCAAGGAATCGAACATACCGGGCGAAGTTACTCACAAAATAGTGTTGACAGTACCTGGTCAAATTCATAATTTACATGCAAAATGAACAAAAGAGTTTAGCTTAGCTGTTGTCAATTTATAAAAATATGCTTACTTAACTAGAGGATCAATTTTCCCAGACCATACTGACATGTGAAAAGCAATATTTAGATATTTGATCATAGATTTCCCAAAACTAAACAATAATTTAGCCCTCTTGCCACGGTGAATTAACAAAAAATATTACAGTGTTGCTTTTTATGTTTGAAATACGTTAAACGGCAAACAAAAATTGAATAGACACTCGCGGCAAATTACTTTCAACCGGTTTGCAAACTTGCAGACTTGATGTAATATGTGTTTGGGCCCATATCTTTGCCGATAACTGGTCTAAATCTGTCCTTAAATCCCTTCAGTGAATCCCTAAGAGACTTCCAATATATCCCCTTTTCTTGTATACATGAAGTCAACGAATTCTATTGCTAAGATTCGACTTATTACTTTCCGTTACTGCACTTTAAAAAGCTTCCGTAACCCCAGACACTAAATTCGTTCATGAACTGTTTAATTATATGCGACGTTACTTCACTAAACTTAAGAAACATAGACGGATAACTTGTTCTACTTACCTTTAAATAATGATCTCCGGCGATAACAGATTACGATTTCAATCCATCCGTTTCATGTTAAGAAAAAAAGCTTAAACCATGTCTGACCTGTCGGCTTTTTTTTATTTAAATGCAGATGTTGCGAGTAAACCGTGACCACTTTTGACTCTGAAACTTCGAAAACCAAATTGAAATGTAGACTGTGTTGAAGAAACATACAGGTAAACAATAGTACACTTAAGATGGCGATTGGGTTTCCATAACAACTTATGCCATGTAGCTAGCAGGTGCTTGGATCAATTTCACGCGGAAAATTAACACTCCTTTGTTCAGATGTGTTTAATATTCAACATCACTTAGCTATCTGTTTGAATTCTTACATATAGAACCAAAAACCTCACAAGTATATGTCTGAGGAAAGTTGCAAAGTCAACTAGGTTACTTTATGATGCCTTGATATTTACGGCTGCAAATTGCAACCTGAACTTTGTGAGCACTTTTTGACAACGCCTATCTTCAAAGTTTATGAACATGAATAACCTAGATAAATTTTTACAATAATGAAAGATCTTTTAGGAACGGTATCTCCTTAGTTAGAAGAGGCTTGCTAAGGTTATGCTGTAGATGTTCAGAGCCATTGACAAAAATGTACCCGGTTAGTTTCATCAGTGGCGCACAGGCCTCCTCAAACAAGGAAACAAGCGAGGAGTCTCGGTCGAATCTCCAATGACCTATCCTGTTCAAATCATTTTCCGATACCTTAAAAGTCGCTGCGCCGGTTCCTACGGGCATTTTACCTTTCACAATCCACTCATATATTGACTCAACCATGGAGAGACCAACAAAGTTGTACAAATCGTTCGCCGTGTTGATTGCATTACCTACGATGTCTTCGTAACGGAACACCATGTATCGGCCTTTAAACCAGTTTAACCAGTTTTCCTTAGCGTAGTTTATATTGTTCGAGACTTGCGAGCACATGAATTCTGCGTATTGCTTCACTAGTTCTCTTCCTGCCGTGGTTAAAGGACTCGAACTTAGCAGTTTTCTCTCTGGCCCTCCCGTAATGAAGAACTTACGGCCCAGCAAAGACGATACTACAGCACGCGGATCCCTTACCAGATGTACAATCAAACAGTCAAACCTAGCTGGGTCCGTACTGCAGACCCTCTGGAGTTCTTGTATCCCAATATTTCGTGGCAGCCGTGTTTGCATTACTTTCGCTACGGTTATTTTCTTAGCTTTGCAAGCATTACAGACTGCCTCTTTGGTAAATTCTGGACTTGAATACCTCCAATAGGTAAATCTCTTTATTCTCCTCACGAACGGAGGAATTGATCTCTCCAATGTAGTGTCCTTGCGAAATCCGCAGTCAAAAACGTCACGAAACAAGGCTGAAAAATCAGATTTGTACGCATTATTAGTTGCTTCATCAAACGGATTCCACTCGTTCCCATAAACAGCTCTCCTTAAGTGGTGCAGGGGTTCATACAGATAGAATACATCCGGATGCAGGTTAAATATGTTTCCAGTAAATGTCGAGCCAGAACTCATGTGCGTTAAAATAATCACATTCCATCTTTTGGTGTCAGATGGTTTAACTGGAGGGGAAATTTCTTGTCGATTGATAACACGCCCAGGCTGGAAACCCTGCGACTTTTGCATCATGAGCGAAAACACCAAGACAACAATGGCCGCCATACAAGAAACAAACAAGGCGAAGAGTTTCCTTCGATTATCATGACAACTGCAACAACAACAACAAAAGAATTCAGTCACGTCAAATAAACTTTACCACCAAATCTCTTTTAAGCCTGCCTTCTTGTCAAACAAGCCGCCACGCTCTAACGAAGGAGCCTTCCCTTTTGGACCAAGAATTATATTAAACCCCCTGTCTCTTTTTAGCCTTTCCCTCTACCACCCCACGTTTTCGTTCACGGCCGGGACAACAAAACCTGTTCACGTGGTGCATTTTCGTTGTACCAACCTGGTTGCAATAGGCCATTTCCGAATTACCTTTAGCCTCTTTCTCAAAGCGAGTCTTGGTGCCCATCCTTTCATATGAAAATGAGATTCCATTCACATGCAAATTAAACTCATTTTCATATGAATGGTTGTGCACCATGCCTCGCTTTGAAAGAGAGGCTTAAGGTAACTCGGAAATGGTCTATTTTACATACAGTATAAGCGAACTTAATTGGGCAGCAACTTAACAGCGATTCTATAAATGCGGTATAAGTTTAAATTATTTGTATTTCTATTTTAACGCTTTCAAACAAAAATTGCCCATTAAGAAAATTTTTCGATCTTGATCTGGGATGTTTCATTTTATTTCACCGATTATTACAGATAGGATCACTAGATAATGCAATTCAAAGAGTTTCCATTGGCTGAGCCATCATGAGTATATGAGCCATTATACTATATGTTCTATACAAATATAATAAGCGTACCTTTGATTTCTTGGGGCGTTATTATTTTTATTTTAGTTTAGTTTTCTATATTTTGGGGGTGGCAATTTAAATAAAACAAATACTCCACTAGCGCTTGTTGGATTTGAATTGATCATAGCCAGCTCGTATCCAACGCACGCTCGTGCAATAATCCACCGTAGGAGAAAGATGGCGGCTGCACATTTTACCACAATACCTTGCGAACCTAACACAGCGTATAAGACACAAGGAAAGCCAAATTTTTACAATATTTGTCCCTGTACTAAGGACATTGTGTATAGTAGGTTTGGAGATTTTATAACCCTTCTGTGCTTTTTCGTGCGCTAAGAACTGTGGGTAAATGTACCAGTCGCCATCTTTTTTCCTACGGAGGATTACTAAATACCAACAGACCAAATAAACCACCCTTTGCCGATAATATGACAATTCCTAGCTTTTTAGCCCCCAAAGTATTCGTCTCTCCCTTTCGTTTTAACCGTTGTTTTCTTGAAGTTCTTTGACCGGCCTGTTCTATATCTTCTCTCAACTTATCCATCCCGGCATGCAGTGTTAATTCCTGAAAGTGTCCCATGAACACTGGCGGGGCTAATTCGTGCCTTCTTTTTCCGGCTATGTCCTCATTGAGTTGTATTTTATTGCTTATCGGGGGGGGGGGGGGGGGGGAATCTTAACATGTTTCGATCCAACTGCAGAAAAATAAAATCTAAATAGTGAAAGTACTTGCACGAAAATGTTTGTCAAATATCCCCCCAAAATATAAGTATAGAAACTCTATGTAAATTTTACAAATAATGTTTATTTGCATGAATGTGCAACTATCAATGTCTTCCCTAACCGTACCTGTAGTTTCGAAATACCCGTAGCTATATTTGACTCTTTCATTATTTTTATGCCAGCCTAAGGCGACTCTTTTTCGATATCGTCGCTTCCATGTCTCCTTGCGCGAACTTGAGATCGGTGAATTTCTGGTTTGTTGAAAACCATCTGTGAAACGTTTCTCACTTCAATAATCAGTTCTTTGCCATTTCTTGTAAACACATCTGGTTATTTGAATTCTTAAACACCCCATACAGAGACTGAGTAGCCATGAAAGCGTTGGCAATTTCACTTTACGTTTTCGTTCAAACATTATTTTGAAAAACTATACGAATATTCGTGTTATCAGTCAGTGCGATGCAAACATTTCGGTTACATTTGCCGCCATTTACATCAAGGTTAAAGTGCTACTGCGACGAAATTTTTGCCTTTTATTTTCCCACTTTTCTGGTGTTAACTTCACATTTAGACCCTAAACTATAAGAATAAGCGTAGGTTTCTCAAATTTGACAACGTTATTCCTTGAAAACAGCGCTCCGAAAACGTAAATAATCCGTCCGCCATTGGTCGAACAACACACTGGAGAGCCCGCGAAAATCGCTACAGCGGTTTGGCTGTGACGTCATCGACTCACTTCGCGATGGGAACAACCACAAAACAACAGAGAGAAACAAGCAGTATTCGGCATGTCTTCACGCTCAAAGTATCCTTCTATTTCTTCCGACGACGACTCGGAGTTAAACTTCTCCTTCCCTGAAGATCCATCAGACGATAATGGCAAAGGATATCTTAACGATGACAGTTTGGAGCCCGTTGTGACCGAAGAAGAGGTCGCAGCGTACGACAAGAAAGTTTGTTCTACCCGTGAAGAAGAGGATCTTCAGTAGTACCGACGCCGTTTTCATACTTTGTGCCTCGAAAGCAAATTCTTGGGGACATATCTTACTTTAGAAATGACCCTAAACAATACATAAACACATGGCAAATTATAGAGGTGTTAAACTCGGCAAAGCGACATTCCGATAACAGCGGAAACCAAGCAGACCTATGACCTCTAAATTTGTTTCTGCACAGTCTAACGGGTCAGCTCCACTAAAAATTCCTCTTTATAACACAACATGAAGTGCCCTTTATAAACACGAGTGAAGCAACAAAAAGGTCGAGAGACCGCACACAAAAAACCGTAGGAGTCGTGTAGGCTAGTTAACCTCATTTTACAATTTTTACACTGTGCGGATTAATGCCTTTTGTCACGCAGTACAATCCATCAGCACCCAATCTTAAAAATATTTTAATGAGCAAGTGGCATGTATTAAAGAATCAACCATTGCTGAGAGAAATATACAGAGAACCACCATTCATTTCTTACATGAAACGTAAATCTCTAAAAGACATACTTGTTAAAGCTAGACTCTAAAAGGTCGCAGACGTTAACATCACGAAACAGCGAGAGTCGTGTTAAGCCCGTCAACCCCTTGTTTACCTCGGTCCATTTCCAAAATATTCCAATGCAACACCTCAAAACGATTATTCAAATTTGCGACCTTTATTTATCCCACGTATTGTACAGAGCGTTCAGAGAGTAAACGGAAAACCAAATCAGTTCAGTGCTACTCACCATGCAACGACCTCGCTTCGAAAGAAGTTCCTCGATCACTGTTTTCTCAGGGTTTTTCCAAATGGTTGGAAAGGAACCTTTCTTTAGCCTTCTAACACTGAGCGCCATCCTCATGGACTGACCTTTCAAAGGAATCTGGCGTAAAATGGTCAGATCAAACAGCGAAGCGACCATCTGGTTTGAAATGTGCACGATGTGTGCCAATGAGAGCTTTCCATTTCGCGCGAAGAGTCTTGTCGATCGGCGACTTATGGACGGAAATTCCGGCCGATATATCAGAAAATTACTGCATCCTTGCACAACACAACGCCGCGAAGGCATGCCTTTACAAGATACACGCAAAAGAAAGCTGGGGAACAATTCTTTCGAATTTTATTCCTTCTTTCCTGCGGAACCAGAATAACTCTCTCTCTCGGCATACCGAATTAGCCACGTTTGTTTAGATTTTGTTGAGTCGTTGACGTCACTTCCGTTCTCGACCCAGTTTCTTCTTCTTCTTGCGGAGTTCTGTAGTTCGAATAATGGCGGGCGTTTCGATCGCAAATATACAGGGTAAATTCTAATACTTCTCGTTGGAATTTTGCCTTAAGATTTGGAAAATTTGTTACTTAGGGTAAGTACTTTCAACATCTGAGGAGAAAAGGAAAGGTGCATTTTTGGTCGGTGTTAAAATCGCGAGAATTTTAACATCTTTACGAAATGCCGTGACTAGCTATTCTAGGTGCTTTAAATTTTTGAATTGCTATCGATTAAACCGAAGCTAAAAACGTAGGCCGATAATTTTCGCGCGAATCTTTTTGTTTAATACTTTTGTTTCAGGCTTTTGTTTATGCCTTTATGTATTTTTCTCACTTCCTTGATGTGTTTCTTATGATAATTTATTTCTCATTCGACAATGATGACCGAGAAATGGAGTCGTCGCCTAACATCATGAAACGTTTTTTCAGCGTCCTTCTAAAATTGTCGTAAAATTCTGTTAAGGAAAAATAAACAACGAAACGTTTTCTTTAAGAAATATGCTTCAAATTTAGTCTGTTTTCAGCGAAGAGTGAGCATAATAAGATAAGTATAAAATACGTTCCTGTATTCAGAGCACAATGACACTTTAAACGTCAATCAACATAACCCTTCTTAACATTCACACTTTCTGTGGCTTATGTCGTTCGGTTGCGCACAGCGAGAAATTCGAATTTTACACTTTTACTGCGTTCTATTTGATAATTTAATTACGATTCCAAATGTTTTGACTATATTTCATTTGTAGAGCTAAATACACTTCATAACCAAGATGCAAATGTAATTAGTTAACCTCATCACAGAGCCAGCAAAACGCAAGTGAAAAAGAAACACTCAGTTCGATAAATTACCTTAAACTCGATGGCTTGTTGCTTGCCATGTTCCATGTTTATGTTTTGAGTGCAAAACACCTGCTTGATTTAATCGGGACGACTAAAAGGCCCCGGGTACAGTAACTCCCGGGAAACGGAGATCCCTGGTAAAAAATGTCAGTTGTCACTAATTGAAATTTCGTTGTTTTTATAAAACATAACCTCTCGAATATCCTTGTGAGAAAAAACAACAAAAACGTGTGCGGCATGTTAACGCGCGTGGAGCAGAATGAAAAAAGGCACAAGGAATTCACGAGAAGTCATGAAAACGCGGGCTGCGTGTAGAACATGCGTGAAAGACGCGTAAAACGCGCGTGAAAAAGCGAAAATCGAAACTGTTACTAACGTCCCAAACACCCTAAGGGCTACCCTGGGTTCCAGAGGATATTTTTTTCTGATCGATAGTTCGCAGCGAAGCTGCGTTAACGAGGCGCAAAGCGCCGAGGAGAAAAAAATAACCTCTGGTCACAGGAGCACGCAATCTCATTTCCATGCGAGAATCAGTTCAGAAATTGAACTGGGTCACCGATTGGATACTCCCATGTCCGTTGTTCGATGTAGCCAATCAGGGCCATTGTTATATTGTTAATTCCCTGCGGACATGGGAGTATCCAATCGGTGACCCAGTTCAATTTCTGAACTGATTCTCGCATGGAAATGAGATTGCGCGCTCCTGTGACCAGAGGTTATTTTTTTCTCCTCGGCGCTTTGCGCCTCGTTAACGCAGCTTCCCCGCGAAATATCGATCAGAAAAAAATATCCTCTGGAACCCAGGGTACCTAAGGGCCTGATTACAGAGCGAATTTCAGTCCGGGCTGTAATTTTAGCCCGGGAAGCCGGGCTGAAAATTCAGCCCGGCTTCTGAAACAAATTATTTTAAAAATCAAATTGGCGATTACAAGGAAAAGTATTCAACCTGGTTAGCAATTCAGCCCGGCTGAAAATCCTTACCCGGATTACAAAAGCGAGTTTGGACATTTGTTTTCAGCGCCATTTTGATTATCCTTAGACTCTTCACACGCAATTTTTTATTTGGCGCCGAGGCTAATATTTCAGCCGGGCTGAAATTCGTCATGTAATATAAGAAGAAGACCTTTTTTAAATGTAAGGAAGATTGCCCAGTATACAATATCTTAAAGTACGTGCATATTTAATTTTCAGAGAAAAATTCCTGTCACTTTTTCTTCGAAAAATTTTGAGAACGCGCGCAGTTGAACGAAAGGTCTAAAACATCAACTCCGTTTTGACACTCGCTCCGCACCTTGTGAGAAGCAATCATTTCAGACGAACTAAAGTTCTGTTTATTTTCCAGATATATACTGAAAAGAACAAACATTGCACAGTCTCTTGCGTTGATTTTTAAGGATGGTAGATGATTCAGGATTTAAAATTAACCTTTCCTTATTTAACCCTCCCCTCATCCTTGTTCGTAGGGCTTTTCTCTTTTAATTTGGAAGGGACGGTTTTTGCTTCATATGGAGACAAAGCTTAAAGATCGATGCCCAATTAGCTACATCCAGGATTCACTCCAACGTTCCAAAACGTAAGGCGTTGGGGCGGTTTACGCCGATAGTTTATTGCCCCGGCCTCCTTCACAGGCAATGGGAAGTAACCATCCATAATGCTTTACAGCTCTCGCGAAGGCACGCGAGAAAAGAAGTTCACATACACCAATATGGCGGCCGGAAAATAGTGTAAACATCAGGAACTTACTTTGGCTTTCTAGGCCTGACTGATTATCAGTACTGAAAAAACAAGTATTTACACAAGTACTTTTCCTAATACTATAGCTTCTAACAGGGCTCAAAATCATCAGATAAGTATATATTATTTTTTCAACAAATTTGATCGTAGCCTTGTATCACGCACCTCCATAACCAGGAAATTCAAAATGTTCTGGTTTCCAAACGAAGCACGCTATTGAGCTGTAAAGTTGTAAACAGATATTAATATGTCACCTCTTATACCGGATGAGGATGAAAACTTTGGTGGATCTTTAGTTTTAGATTTTAGAAAGTGCTGACGTCACGTGAAAACGATCTATAATCATGTCAAGGACACTCAAGGTCACGGGTAATCATGTCATGTATGACCGCAGTGTATGATTTCTAAGGGTAATCATGTCAAGTTTGCGCGCTTTGTGTGGCTTGTCGTCAGCGAAGAAGCAAAAACTTGACTTCCATTTTTTTTCGTTCATTTTGCGACATCCAGAATAATCAAAGTCTCGGTAAGGCTTATGAGCCCTATATAACCCCGGCTACCTCGACCTTGATTTTTCTTAATATCGCAATGGATAGCCTCATCCAACAATTGTTCCTCTCCTACGGGGAGAATTTTCCGTGAATTTTCTCATAACGAAACATATTCATGCTCCCTTTATTAAAACCTTTTAAGGTCTGTAGAAGCTCTGAAGTAACTGATAGTGAAAGATCAACAAGGGGATATTTTTAAGAAATGAACCCAGCGTTGAATTAGAATGTGTCTGAGGCAGAGCTAACTTTTCCTCGTGCCAAGGCCCCGCAGGCAAGAATGACAGTTGGCCCTGGGACTCAACTGACATGTGCGAATTGAAACTTGCACGAGGTTTTCTACCTTCAAACCTTTACCTAATTACGTGTCTACATCACAAGAAATGTTCCCAAATGTATTACAGACACAAACTTTTGCTGGTGGAACCTTCTAGAGGGACATAACATTCGCTCACTTATTTAAGCGCCGGAAACAACAAGCGACCTCGAGATGCAAAGTATCGTCTTTGACCATCCTCGGTATGTTAACTTTATATCCGTTGCTACTTTTCATTACTTAAAAGGGTTGAAAAGACTTAACATGCTTTGAGACATTTAGTTAGCCAAACATTTAGTTAGACATTTAGTTAGCCATTTAGTTAGCTAAACCGATATTTCGTGTAAATCGAGTCTTAGGCCGGAGTGTTTCAAGGTAGTTCCCTGGTTTTACAAACTCACAAGAAGGCGATGAAAATCTTGGAAAGTTTCAGTTCACAATAACTTCCATAATTCGACTATTGTCAACTTCATTTGAAGATTTCTTCTTGCCACTAGTGTCCCATGGAAACCAGATAAAGACAAAATTCTTCGATATAATCGTATTGCTCAGGATAAATAAGATCATTACCAGCGGTAAGTTCCACTTTCAGTGGGAACACTTTTTTCTGATGGTTCTTACATGTGTGACCTGAAAACACTGACCCCCGGTCCTCAGACTTCGTTGATGGACCACCCTACGGACTGGTCCATGGACTACCCCTATTGACCCCCTCTTCGGACCACTGTAACAATAGACTATCATGGGGAAGGGGGGGGGGGGGGTAGAGCATTTTGGAATTTCTGAAGGTAAGGGGGAGGGGTTAAAATGTTCATGCTGCCCATGGTAGGGTATGGATATTTTCTGGAATCAACCAATGGTGGACTTCAGATACATTTGTACAGCTACAGGTACAACTGTACATGCATTTAAAGGCATTTTTTGTGTATACATGGGAATTGGGAACTCTACATGTACATAGCAGCTACCACATTATGTCTCCTGAGGACTGATGAAGAGGACAATGCCATTATTGAACATGACATGTCTTAGTGTAGAGATGTCAAGACTCCTTTATCACAAGTGTTAAACTCCTCTTGAAGTGTTAAGAGGGTTAAATCAAGAGTTTGTTTACCTAGAGAAAGCAACTTTGTAGTAGAGCACCGGACTGCCTTGCGGGAGGTCGAGGGTTCAAACCTCGGCCGGACCAACACTCAGGGTCTTTAAATGACTGAGGAGAACGTGCTGCCTTTGTAATGGCACCTGCAAATGGTTAGACTTTCAAGTCTTCTCGGACAAGGACTATAAACCGTAGGCCCCGTCTCCTGCATCTTCAGTGTTATATGGCTAGCAGGGGATGTACGTTAAAGAACCCATGCACTCATCGAAAAGAGTAGGGCACTGAGTTCCCGGTGTTGTGGTCAGGCCTTGGGCTTGTAGGATTGGGTCGGGCCCGCAGTAATTTGCTCACGCTGTTGCGGTGTCCCTGCCACGAGTTGGCGAAGTTAAATAAATAAATAAATAAAAAATACAAATGTAAATTATGATGCCATGTTTTTACATAATATTATGTAATTTTTGGATAATTTTCTTGAGCCCTGAAAATCTTCAGTACTTACAGTTCTTAGTGGTATAATACAAACTTTCAGTTGGGAATTTGCTCTTGACTATGCATTATGGGCTGCTGCGAGAATGTAAACAAAGCTGCTGTTGAAACAATCACTTTTCGCAGGGGTTTCATTAACATTTTCAGCCAGAGGGCAACTGGTGTTCGCAGGTGGGCAGAAACTATTAGTAAGATTCTTTTTAACCAAAAATTACCAGATAGATGGTCAAACCAGCCAGGCAAAATTGTCCTCACAGCTGGTCAATTTTCCCATTGCTCAGAACTTAACTAAACCCCTGTTTGTGTTTTTAATGCAATTTCCAATGTTACATGTAATAACTTAATTCTACTCAATGTAAAGAACAACTGTGGAGTCTGACATTGAAATATTTTAATTTATCAGGTAAACAAGAAGCAGACAACAGCATGGGACAACTAAGAGTCATGTACCGCTAGATCAGGTCAGTTTATATTTCTGATATCTGCAATGTTGTTTGCAAATGTACTGTCCTACACCTGTTATATCTTACTGCTCGTATTAGTTCAAATTCCATTATTTACATGTACATGTAAATTTACAATGCTTAAAGGGGCTACGTCACGGTATTTTGAGTTATTTCTACCATCGACAAAATTACCTTTAAATTCAAGGAAACCCGAAAATAATACTTTACAAAGATAGAAAAACACTTAAGAGATAATAATAAACCGTAAAGGAACAAGGATGGTTAAGGATGGAGAAGATTGACAGGGATTGCAAACAACAAAATTGAAAGATTTAGGCTAAATGTTTCAAACCGTTTAACTGTGACGCATCTCCTTTAAGTATACCAATAGTAAGAAATCTTAACTAGTAACTTGACAATATGTTTGTATCTCTTATCAGGGCAAAAAAGAGACACGTAAACACCAAAAGATCAGTGGAGGAAGTGAAACACATCAGACATGGCAGGTCAGTCAAAGTTTTTCGTTATGTTCTGTACTAATGTATCACTGACTGTATTGTAGTCCCTTTGAGTGACAGTCACTATAATTATAGTCAGTGTTACATTAGTCCACTATCACTGACTATAATTTTAGTCACTTACATGTGTATCACTCTGAATTCCATGGATGAGTTCATTTATTGATTGACAATATTAAATCGCAATCTTATGTTAAATCGTACTTCACAAGTGAGCTTGTTGAACACAATTTACAAATAAAATAATCAGGATATTCTCACTGAAGAGTTACACTTGGATGTTTGAGTATCCTCTTTGTCCAATAATTTATTGAATTATGTTTGCCTCATCTTGGAAGCTCTGTTTACAACTACAATTCTTGATTGTTTCAACATCTGAGGTGTTCATCCAAGCAGCATAGTTTGTTTTTAAGTCACTAGTCGTAGTTTTTTGCCAGTGTTTTCATGGTTTGAACTCGTTAATACATGTAGCTCCTTTGCTAAGAACAAGCATGAACTTCGCTTATTTGGCCGGCTTTCAAGCAAGATAATTGAAAAATTATATCTTATTCCAAATTTATTTACTTCACAAAACACTGCATTCTGTATACTATGTCATTCACAAAGAGCCATGATCACACAATTAGGCAAGCTGTCACATTCTCATCCCCAGTTTCCACTCTCTACTCATGGAACACCTGGGACCATGACGCCCCCTTTTGGCGGCCAAGAACGGCTTGCATTTTGTGACTATTTATGAGTAATTATAGAACCCCTCAGAAATCGGGAGCCTTTGTTTTGAAAATTACCAGCATTAGTGAATTCGCTTTTGCAGGGAAAAAAAAATACCATTTGTCAACTTCTAAATTTCAGCTTTGCCTTATCTGGACAAGAAAATGACTCTGATAAGCTAAGTGAGGTTTCTAAATTCACTATCAAAGCCTGGTTCTCCTTGATCTTTCCACACAATGGATAATTAAAACAACAACTGACAGACTTTAAAAGCTTTCACCAAATCCAGTGAGTGATACAGCCACCACAAGTCTTTACCCTCTAAAAGATGGTGTCTCCAGAGTATTTTAATCAAATACCACTGAGCTCAAGTGTAATAAATCTTTGCTGAGGCTAGCACGATTTAACAAATCTTCCTCCACGACATTCTTTAAGCAACACTCAAGTTATTCCTGGAATCATTCAAGCGATTTTGTTACACTTGTCACTCAACAAGACTGTGCCTCACCGATCAGGAGCCGGCCCATTCGTGGGTAAACAGGGTTTTCAAAGTCGAGGGGTTTGCTGGCAAGCATTCCCTCGCTTGCCCCACTTGGTCTTTTACTGAACAGATGCATGGCAACATGGAAGCTATTTGTTGAACTGACATCTGACAATTCCAGATTTAGACTAACTGACCACATCTTCTGATTCAAAATTTTTGCTCACAAACCACTTTTTTTATCTCTGCATCCTTTAACCAACAACTGACATATTTAGCTCCAAATTCAAATGCACTTACAAATCATGTTGTGATCGCGTCTGTGATATCCTTACTGACAACTGAGAGATGCTCCAAATTTGCACTGACACTGACAAATCATCATGCTTCAATCTCCATATCCGTATATTTGAGAACCGATGATAATTCCAAAATTAATTTTATCAGGCAGTCATGTTTTGATCTCAACATCAGTACTGGCCGAATTAATACTAGAGATGAATTATCTGACATCAAATTTGTATTAGGAGATGTCTAGATCTGGTCACCCTTACTGGCAACACCCATACTACCAAATCATGCTTTGATCTCCACATTATTGTAGACAATTGACAGATGAGTCCAGATAATTTGCATCTGACAAGTCGTGTTTGGATCTCAACTTCTGTACTGACAGCTGACAGATTATTCCACATCTGTACTGACAGCTAACAGATTATTCTGTAAGTCGAGACCAGAAGTCACTGCTACAGCTGTAGATTTGATATTTTGCATATATTCTGTCGGGGAAACGTTGGGGAAATTCCTGTAAAGTGATGTTTGTGTGAAGGATTTTATCAGTGAGGTCATGTTTCAATTTCAACATAGCTACTTGACAAATATTTATGTCTAGAGATTAATTATTGGACACCTAATGTAAACATGTACATGTATTAGGAGACAATTATCCATCTGAGACGACTGACAGATGATTCCAATTTAAAAGGACGAATCTTGTTTCGATCTCGATATCTTTACTGACAACTGACAAACCATTCCAAATTTTTAACTGACATAATTTATGTTTTGATGTGCACTTCCTTTCTGACAACTGATTGGTATTGACCACTGACAGATGGATTCAAATTTTAAGTGACCATTCATACATGTATCTTATTTGCGACATGTACATCCTTACTGGGGCCTGACTGACAGGCTAGTGACATTTTGATCTCGGCATTGTAGTCAACAAATTTTATCAAATGGCAAGTGCCAACTGAAAAATTACCCCAAGTTTTAACTTACACTGTTCATGTAGCGATCTCAACATGTTTTCTGTCAACTTACAGATGTCTCAAATGTAACTGAGAAGTCGTGTTTAAAAATGTGAGGTTTGTTGTCAATTGATAATTATTATTAATTGACTCCCAATTTATCTGACAAATCAGACTTTTACATGTATCTCGGCATCCTTTTTACACCTACATGTAACAGATGACCTCAAGATGCAACTGAGAAATCATTTACTGATCAAAATATGTCAGGGGCAGATGCATAATTTTTTAAGCAAGGGTGGGGGTGGATCATCTTGGGGTTGCAGAAACAATAGACCAATTTTATTTATATTAAAATTCAGCCTAAAACAATGGACAGTATGAGGCTTTGGGGAATACAGTGTAACTACAGAGTTTGCGGGGTTTATTTCCCAGAGCCTCATGCTGAGATCTATTGTGTTAGGCTGAATTTTAATATATCAAAATTGGGCTATTGGGTATACCCCCCAAAATTTGGCAATGGGAGAACTGGAACCGCATTTGAAAACTGTTACACCAGAAACACTAGCAGTGCCAAAAAAGTAGAGCTTACAATGAGGTACCTACAGGTATAGAGTGTTTGCCTTTATATCTTCCATCACAATTTTTCAAATTGTTATTTCTTTTTTGCTCCTCTAAAGAAGGGGTGGCCAATCCACCCCCCCCTCCCCCCACCCTAAATCTGCCCCTTCATCAGGGCTGCCAGGGTTGTCAGGGAAAAAAAAAATTTTCAAGGGAAAAGTCAGGGAATTTTGTAAAAGGTCAGAGAAATTCAGGGAAATTAAAGTCAGTGAAAAGTCAGCGAATATTTTTTCTTTCAGAAAAGCATTGTTTAAAATGATCGATTTTGATACTCTTCCAGTGACACATGTTGGAACACTAGTTTTGACCAGTGGGTTTTGTCCTTTTTTGTTATCCGCCAAGCTAATTCAAGGGCAGTGAAAGTTGTTCAGGGGTCAGTAAAAAGTCAGGGAAAAGTCAAGGAACTGTTTAGATTCTGATGAGTGGCAACCCTGTTCATGTTTCTTTTAACAACTGATTGCTCACTGAAATACCCAAATGAAAAAATAAGCTTTTTTACGAAATGTTTTGTTTTTGTATGCTGAAAGATAAACTGGTTGGCAAATATCAGCTGAACTGTGTAGTTCACGAGACAATGAGAACTACATGTAGATAATTGCTAATCTTCTTTTTAAAAATAGAGCTGAAATTGTTTTGGAATATCTTCAAATATTTGCAAAGTGTCTCAGTTTTGAAATGTTTTTGTCATCACCAGATAGTTTCTTTTACTAGGTCAGCAAAACAAAAGTATATTATAGAGAGCGTACAACACATTTATTGCAAATATTGTAGACACAAAAGGGAAGATTTTCAATGATAACTGTTGCAGAGGCGTGTTAGGCCTGTTAATATTCATCTGGGTCACTGTTTACAAAGTCTACAATTTCAAGTTCAAGTTCAAGTTTCAAGTTCAAGTTCAAGTTTATTAACAAAAATTGACAAAATACAAAATATGTACCACTGCTCGCAGTTAGCTATTAGCTATTCGAGGCGAGCAGTGGCTTGACACTTAGTAGAATGATTACAATTACAATACAATTACAATACTAAGTAGAATTAATTATTATTGTACAAATTATACATTAAAATAAGCTGAAGACATTACTAAATACAAAGTGAATAATTACAATTACAATACAATTACAATACTAAGTAGAATTAATTATCGTACAATACATTAAAATAAGCTGAATACTAAATACAAAGTGAATAATTACAATTACAATGCTAAGTAGGACAGGACAACAACAAAAACAGCAACAACGACAAAAACAGTTTTTGTCACAGGTACATCGTCGTTAATTTTACTACTGGCATTTCTACTGTTGGGTTGAAGCCTGTTTGCAAATACAACCTTATTCCTCGCTGTTTAAAGAACACGGAAATCGCGAGGTACAAATGTACATCATAGCCATAGGTACTGTAAATAATGTGGTGGTATTCTGATCCCTAAGCTTACAAAAGCGATCAAAATCCAATTTCTTCTTACAAAATGAGGACATTGTCAAGCAAACAGGTTATGAGAATAAAGACAATAATCAATTCTGTACTTGCACAATCCCATAACACACCTCTTTTACCCCCAAAAAATTTGCATAGGCATTGTTTTTGATTACTCTTGGGACACCTTCATGTCCCATGAGAAATTGCAAACTGTTTGGCGGGTAAAAGAGGTGTATTACGAGATTTGTGCAAGTAGAGAATACGGAAATTCTGTAGCTAATGTATATGGGATAGGATGAAGAAAGCTTCACGTAGTTGCAAAGAAAGAGCAAATACAATACAAAGCTTCAGTATTACATGTATTTATAAAATGTTTTTGTTTTCTTTCTTTCAGGATTTTTCAGCGAGCAGACTGAATGAGGGATGATAAAGGCAAAGACAAGAGGCAACACTGGAAGCAGTGGTAGTATTAGTAAGAAGACAGGACACTTTGGACAAGACATAGTATGCAAGTGACAAACGTAAGAGAAATTGAGGAATAGCCTCTGGCACCATAGGTCTGCAATGCGTACAGAGAGCTCTGTTATAGAGATTATAGGTCTGCAATGCGTACAGAGAGAGACTATAATATTATTTTCAAAACCAAGAAGTAGGACGTGTAAGATAGGATTTTTTTTCGTGGACTGAATCAAAATGTTAGGATCAGCGATGTTTTTGTCAAAATAGATAAATAGAACACGAAGGCTATCTATAAGAATGAACTGGCCCGACAAATGATTCACTGAAAAGTTTTGTAGGAAATGTGTTGTCAGCTTTGTTTTACAAATTTCAATCCGGTTTTTTTCTTTTTCTGCTTATTCCTCCCAAGGAGTTAGTTGTGTACAAAATCAATTAATTTCTCTTGTGTATTAAATGTTTTAGAAAAGTTTTCTTGACTGCCTAAATTTACTCTTACCATAACCCATGTCGACATTTTAATTTTCCCGCCAAAAAACTTAGAAAAATACCGGCGCCTAAAATACGCATGCGTCGTTTTTTTAATTTTTTTCCTTCTGAGAGTATTTTTATTAGTCTTTACTGCTATTCAATAAAGTATTATTTCATCCACTCAAGAGTAATAAATACGACCCTCAAACTTATTGTCTTTTGTTTCTTTTATTGACATCTGACATAAATAACTTCAATTTAAATATTTACAAATCAGTAACTCACAAAGTGTTCTTTTTAATTAGTTTATTGAAATTCAATTTATTGATTACAAAGGTGCCATCCAAAAATTTGCCCCATATATACTAAGACTTTTGGCGGGAAAATTTAAAGAAATTTGCACAGCGTTTCCCCTGACAACTTTTTTGACTAAAACTTTGAACGGGGTACCCTGATAATTTTTCCCGCCAAAAATAAATCAACATATACCATCTTGAACACAAACTAAACAAAAAAATTTTAATTCCAATCATAGAGGTTTTTCAAAAAACTAAGGTAAATATTTGTTTGCGTCCAAGATGGTATATTCCGTGATGATATCTCGTAAGTAGCTGGCTGTAAGAAGACAAGCACCTTTAAACCTTTTTACAAAAAAGAGATGAGCAAGTTAAATGTCTACAAATGAATTTCAACGCAACGTTTAGAAGGTGAAGGGTAACTTGCGCCCCAGCTACATAAACTCTTAACTATAGCGATCCTAAAATGTCGCCACCGTCTTAATGTTGTGCAGAAACGTTGCAATTGTAGACATTTTAACTGGCTCGTCTCATTTCTGTATATAGATTTCTAGCTGCCAGTCATTCACAGCTTAACTATCTTACGGGATCTCACACACATTTCAAGAGGGTAGCAAGAGCAAGCCATGACCCGATCACTCCTTCGACAAATGACAAAAAAACGCGATAACCTCAATCTACTCCTACCCTAGCATTTGAAACATTTTTGAGCATCCGTCACTTTTTGCCGAGGTGAAAAAGCAAAACGGGACAAATTGTAGGCCAATTTAAAGAAAAGTGTTCATGGCTTGCTTCGTTATCTTCCAGAAATTACTTCCAGCGAGGTGTTAAAGGTTAATGTCTGGTTATCAAGCTTCAAAGTGGATCACTATATATCCTTTGGCTTTTGATAAATGTATCTTTTTTTACTAAAAGTTTGTCATTGCAAACAAAAGCAATAACATTTTAGGAGAATCAGGCAATTGAAACTACAAGCTTTGATAAGCAATAGAACTGACCGGTTTGGTAAATTTTTGTCCGTAGTAACGATAGAGATTTAATTTAAAAAGAATCGGACAATTAGAGCTACGTTCGTGATCATAGATCTAATTAGTGAATACTAAAGATAGCCATACAATTTTCAAACAATCAGACTATTGGAGCTAACTGTTGAAAATCCTGAAGATGTAGTTGTGAATACGTTTTGTAAAAAATGACTGTCAGTTGCGGACTGAAACAATACCATTTAGAACAGTCAAGCAATTGGAACTACAAATATTTGAAAAGCAACAAATCTATTCGTGAATATTATCGGTAAATGTGAGTAGTAATAGGTCAGCAAACGTATCCGGATTACTGCGTTCCCCTTGCGTTCCGTGTGCGTCCCCTTTTCCCGGCTAGAAAGTGCGTTCCCTTTATTAATATGCATAACGGTCGAGTCAATGACGTCAGCTATTGTTATAACCTAGGGTTCCTGCATGATGCAGGAACCCTAGGTTATAACAATAGCCACTGTATTAGTGTGTAGGAAGTCAAAAATTATTAGAAATTATTTGAAAAAAATTTAAAAAAATATTTGAAAGCCACCACAGTTCTTTCCTCCGTCTTGTATTTGTTGTACAATCGCAGTAAGACAATATCTACTTCATCATGCTCATATGCTCTCTCTTGGTAACGGGGCTGATAAGCGAGTCCGTGTATGTTATGTTTTGCAAAGTTCACTGTCTTTTTATCCTTGTGAGACGCGTTTTTATATGCTGCTGGCTGGAAGAAAGCATGGCGGTCAAAGTGTTCATCCCATTTCACGCACTTGAAATTTCTTTTGCACAAAGAATCCCTCCAAGTCTATGACGAGACATACGCTGTTCTTGATTCTCAAATCCACTGCAGTATCAGTTTCTTCAAACGCACTAATTGTGTCCTCATTAGCTTCATTCACGGTGAACATAGCTTTAGATGTGGATTCGACTTGCATGTTTGGAAGCTCAAAAATATTATTTACTAGAGTTTGTGACAAGAATAAAATGCTAAACGGAGAACGCGCTGTTATTTTGAACAGTTAATAGATTTTCGTGAGCCAATCAGAGTTAATTATTAACGGGCAAGTTTAGACAAGTTTATTGTTTGTATTGGTCTAGAGTGACACTTATTAGTATGGAGGAAGACACTGTATTAGTATGCAAGAAGTCAAAAATTATTACTAATAATTTTTGACTTACAACACACTAATACAGTGTCTATTGTTATAACCTAGGGTTCCTGCATGATGCAGGAACCCTAGGTTATAACCAACCTCGTTCCCAGGCTCTCTCTCCTCTGCCTCCCTTTGTCGTTGGGAGAAAGACCCTGGTTGCGGCTGGTCACGTGACCACCTGTGACACAAACTTTTTCACCAGGGTGGAGTCAACAAATAATTTTTGTCGATATCAACTGAAGCGAAAGAAAGGCGATCACTGGTCGCTATATTAAACTACACACTGGCAAAAATACACCTTTGAAATTCTTCAGTCCTATTCTAAGCTTCATACAGGACAAACGAAATTAATTTGTATGTATCCAGCGTATTGAATTACCACTCTTTATTTCAATTCCAGCCGGTCGAATTAAGCGTAAACTGTTTCATAGCATGTTGCCTGAATTAACCTCATGGCACACTGTTCGCTATATAAAACGATGTTTTATTTACTATTTTGCAAAACATAATTCTTGACTATGTCAAGGAATCGTGTTAAACATCTGCCTAAATATAAACTTACATAAACCTGATGCAGATGAAATATAAGCGCGGGCTTAAGTCAACAAAACTGCAAATCATTTTACATTGCGTTAAACCAAATGCAAGTCAGCTCGGCTAATCGGCCATGTGACAGAAGTACTTTTTAAATTCAAATTACCGCACAAAGAAGAAAATGAATTACCTCCGAAAGCAAAGATTCAAGAGACTGATCCACTGGTCTCACTTCGATTCGGTACGTGACGTTTTACAAGTGATAACCGTCGGAAATTTTGAGCTCCATTCGGCTGCCGAATTTCTTTGTGAACGAAAGTCTTCTATATTTTGGAGTCGGCAGAAATAATGTAGCCTTCTTCATCGGCAAAATCCGACTTCGAACCCGATAGAGCGGGTAGCTTTTTTAGCGACTGCTCGAGGTTTTGAAACCCACAAAGTTTGCCACAGCAACAATTAAAGTACTCTGCCACCCCTCCCACCCAACAGATTTTTTACCACCCAGATTCTGGGTGGTCACGTGACCAGCCGCAACCAGGGTCCTTCTCCCAACGACAAAGGGAGGCAGAGGAGAGAGAGCCTGGGAACGAGGTTGGGTTATAACAATAGCTGACGTCATTGACT
>OZ026607.1:18204556-18314556 GCA_964020085.1 Micromussa lordhowensis | reverse complement strand
AAAAATACAACAAATGTATGAAAATGTCCACCCCAACCTCGTTTTGGTGCTATTGTTCGTACGCACTGAAGTGAAATTCGAGAAAGGACTGGGGGATGAATAACCGAGATGTCAATAGACCAATTTCGATATATTGAAATTCAGCCTAAAACAATAGACCTCAGTACCAGGCTCTGGGGAATAACTACAGAGTTTGTGGGGTTTATTCCCCAGAGCCTCGTGCTGAGGTCTATTGTGTTAGGCTGAATTTTAATATATCGAAATTGGTCTGTTTTCTAATGCGTTATTAACTCTCTGGCATTTTTCTATGCGAGTAAATTATTACTTTCAGTTTCCATCGTTATGAATGCGGTCAATTCTTGACCTCAGGTAATCTAGTATTACTGAGTGAAATCAGTGTTGCATCGTGACAGACGTGAAATAATTGGCTTGTAAACCCGGGTTGATTGCCATAGTGCCTGAGATCGGTGCAGCAAGGCTGGCAGCATTTGGGAACCCTTGCACTTTGCTTGAATGAAATTGGGCGGGTTGCAGTGCAGCGGTAGTTAAGTCGGCCAGAAAGCTTTCAAAGCTGTTATTGACTGATCTGGAGGGCTGATAACTTCCTTGCCTCTGGATGCTTGCTAGAGTTTGACAGTTTTGCTTTAGCAGCTCTGCCACATCGGCCTGCGGTAATGTGACTCCTCTAAAATTGAGTGCGTTGGCTATTTTCTCGGTAGCTCTGGCTTGATCCGGTTGGGGTGGGGGTGGGGGTGGGGAAGTCTTTCTTTTCTCTGCGTCTGATTTATTCTGTATTGAATGTTGCTGTTTTTTCTGCTGTCGATATTTGGCTCGCTTATTTTTAAACCAAACCTGACAAAAAAAAAATTAAAATAAAATACGATGAGATATAATAAAACAATGTAGGCTGCCATATCAACAATTCGGATATTCCAAGCCTCGAGAGTGATCAACGTTCAACTTCTCCTTTAAACATCAGTTCATTACTAAAGGAACTGGTAATGAGAATATAGAAATCATCAAGTAGGAAATATTGTCTTGATCAATCACTAGATTCTCCTAACTAGTATTAAAACAAATGTATGATCTTATTCAGGAAAATGATTAGGACCGATTAGTGTTTCTTGATTTATGCCATTGATTCAGCCTTGCGCAAAGATGAGAAAGAGCTTTAGTTTTCAATTCTCGTTTCCCAACTTGTGACGTGTAATTCAACAATGTAGAAATGACACGTAGTTTCAATAGGCCAAAATTCGTACTTGGCTACAAGATTAAGGGAAAAAAAAACAAGGTTCGTTGAGGGGTGATTGGTTTTATTCCTTCATGCCTCGGAGCCAAGTTAGAATTTCAAAATATATCCAAATTGAACTATACTGATCTAGCAAACCCCCCACCCCACCCCTGTAACAAACGTGCTGAGCTGACCAGTCCGGAAACAAATAATACATGTAGTAAAACCATGCGGACATATTTTTACCTGAACTCGGCTCTCAGGAAGATTGATTTTATTTGCAACTTCTTCTCTCATGAAGACGTCAGGATATTTTGTTTTCGCGAAGAGCTCTTCCAGGATTTCAAGCTGAGATTTGGTAAACGTTGTTCTCTCTCTGCGCTGTTTTCGCGGCGGAACTAAAAAAAAGAAATAAATTATTTTGCCTTTAGGCGCTTCCAATCACTTTGTATGTATCGACTTGAAACGCATTAGCTTTATCATTTATGTGTCTAGTCTAGAAAATAATTAATAGAAATAGTTATATAGGAATAAAATAGTATTGTGGATTCTCGACTCCTCGAAATACCCGATTACTCAAACCAAAAGTAGTTCCATTGGATTTATCTGCACTTCCCCCCCTGATATCTCTACCTTCCGAACCCCTCGAATTAATGGAGGTTCGAGAAACCAATATCACACTGTAACTAAACAATGACAAATGCAACGATTAATTTTATTTAATATACAGGACAACTGCGTATTTTAGCATGACTTAGGAATCCCCAAACTAAGCTATAGCGGTTTGATTTTGTAGAAAAGTAAGGAAAACTGAAAGGAACGCATATAAGAAGCGAGGATCGATCACTACCACTGGCGAGGATGGAAATATATTCACCATGGTTACGATAACGAAAAAAATTATAGAAGTGAGGTTGTATCGAGGCTTTCAAATTCGATAATTTTTAACCGCGTTAACGATGTATCGTATGGTAGTCGTTTTTAATAATATATAGCGAAGATATCAGGCCCCGTTCCGCACTACACTGGAGAAATTTGAAAACGCAGCTTTAATTTATTTCTACGGTTAGGCCTACCGTCCACAGCGCGTCAGGAAAACGGAGCTTTTCGAAAACGTCGGCTTTGCGTTTTAGTGTGTACGGAAAACGCTTTGAAAATGGAGCTTTTCGAAACGATGACGTCAAGCCAGTCATGAGATTTTCCCGCCCGAGTTCTACTCCAACACAAATCCAAAATGTACCGGTGTTTGTTGCGTTTTCAAATTTCTCCGGCGTTGAGTGGATGGAACACATTTGATGTGTTTTCAGAGTGAAACCTCTTAAATTGCTCCGGAGAGGTGTGAACGGTGCTACTGATGCTTAAACGGGAGAACCGTTCTTTGGCTGGTGAAGCAAGGAGTGCTTTGTTTTTACGTTTAAATAACAAATTTCTTTCCTAGACTACATCTTAGTGAAACCACATACTGAACCAAGGTATTTGCTACATTGAGGGGAGAGAAAATTTTCTGTGTGTTGCATTGTACACTTATAACCAAATCCTTGACAGCGCCCCTTTAATAGGCCAACAGTATGGTCGAAGAGTTAGCCATATGCTTCTCTGAACCAAAGGTGGGTCGCGTGCTGGTCGTGTGCTAGTCGTGTGCTTTTCAAAGCGCTGCTCATTTTTCAGGCCAACAAGATAAGTTTTTTTTTCATGGGAAAAGGCACTTTTGATTGCGCCTATGCCTTTTCTGATCACCCTCTTTTTTATTTCGTCATGTTCGTTCCTGCAAGTCAAGGTTAGCTAGCACAAAATTGTCCCTAATTGTCACCAAATTTCATCCCTTGTACATCTCTGTTAGTCCTTTCTTCCTTGTAAATGTCTGGTAAATGCCTGTTGCTCGATAGAACCGCTCTCAGTAACTGATTTTTAAAACCCTTCACCAATGGCAGGTAAAATAATTAGTCAATTAAATTGATATAATGCAATTTCATCCCTCGCTCGCCGTTCCATTAAATTATTTCTATTAATCCTTGTGAAAGCCTGTTGCTTGATTGTATCGCTCTCGGTAACAATCAATTTCTAAAATCCTGCATCGATAGCAAGTGAAATCACTTATTAGTCATTAAACTGTACTTTATAATTGTCAGCTCCACGCCTAAACTGGTATTTCGAGAGGCTATTGAACAAAACTGCTATTAAATTGAACAATAATAGCCCAACTTCAGTCAAAACATTAACGTCCAATTAAAAGCTTCAGGTACATATATCTGTTAATTTACTGGCGCTGTGACGAATTTGCTACGTAGACTTGTATTTGGAGTGTTAGCTGTACTTCCCTTTCCAAATGCAAGCGAATAACTCCGCAAGAAATTCTAATTTGCTTCCTGTTCATGCTGATCAATCAAAAGCGTTGCTTGAGAAGACGCCAGTTACTTTACGACTGAACACAAACTCACAGTCTAAGAGATTGAAATATTTACCTCCCATTAATGGGCTGGGTGCATAACATTGGAGACAACCCCAGTATGGTGAATATACTGTCCAGTTGAACGCCATTACTCAGAGCTCAAAAAACCTAAGGAGAGATCTTTGCTTGACCCAACTGGTGGCAAATGCTCAGTTTTGAGCGATTTGTTGCTACTGAAAATGCACGGATTATTGCGCACATGAGTTGGCGACCTGTCTCTACATCTCGTGACACAACTCACACACGTCAGGATGATACAGATAATCCAGATTATACTAGCTTATACTAATTAGGTTGGAAGAGATAATGGGTCCAATCGGGAGGACTTGAAGCATGCTCGGGGATAGCTCGATTATTGTAGCAATCTCCTTTTGAAAAATTAAGTAGTGTATTTAAAGTGGGCTGCTTGTCACCAACGAAAACCTACGGACTGTTTCGGTGTACTACCGGAAACACAAAATGAAACGTGTAACTATGGAAACGACTTGCGGCAAGGGAGGGAATCTTAATAGCAAGGAATTGAACACTCGACATATTTTAAGAGTTCACCTGGATTTCGGAAGGAATCACTTAAAAGACGAAACTAATCCAAGCGGATTGTGGCAGAAGAACAGTCTGAGATAAGTTTAAGGGATGAACTTTCCTTTACCACCAGCCGCTAAAAAGTTATCAATCAACTTGTGCGACTTTTTGGCTTCAGACAATAAGCTATTTCCTTGTTTCGGCTAAGTCTACAAGCCACACTTGAATACAGTAATCGTACACGAAAGCATAAAGCTCCACTTTTAATTAACTGAACGTCGAAGCAGCGATTCACCACATATAAAAGAACACATCTAGGTGGTCAAGTAAACATTCACTTAACAATATAAACCCTGAGTTCATGTGTTAATTTTTGCGTGATTCATATAGCGTGTATTTACAGGAGAGATGTCCGTGATAGGAAGCTCACTTGAGAATGTTTGAAGGGTTATTTCCTTGTAAGATTAAATACAATGAAACATACCTCCATACTGAAGCACCTCGGGGTTGACAAAATCCATATTGAACGAATTGAGGTTGATATAGTTCACTGACGAAGAGGGATGACGGCCAAACACGCTATCCATTTCTTCCGCTTTCTTTTATCTTCACCTTGGCAGAACCTGTAGTTTGAGGCAAAAAGTGTCAACCTTAACTGTGCCTTAGTTAAGACCTCAGTGTTAGGTTGCGCTTATCTGCTAACGTTGAAAATAATCAATGATGGACAACTGTCTAAGTTAACTCAGTGATATCAGCGTTACAAAGCAGGAGATACTCATTACGAGTTGGTTCAAGTTTGCTTATCTTGCCTGAAACACGATCGAATATGTCTTGTATCTCTGCGTTATATTCAATTTTCAGATCACAAAGATGTAGTATTTCACCGATCTCTCTGTTAGCTGGGTCGTCACTCTAGTGGTAAAGTTTACTCGTAGCTCACATGCAATGGTTCTATCTCTTTATTATTGTAGCGCCTCGAATTAGATCCGCTCGGTCCACGAAACGGATCAATCGTGTCATACATCCGGTTATCAGTTTGTTTTCGCAGTCACGAGCAAGGCACATTCGAAGTTTTAATTTCTTTGTCTATTTGTTAGCAAAACATAAGTGTGTTTAGTCTAAAAACCCACTGACCTTTTTGATTAAGTTTGTTACTATAACCTTGGGCTGTCAATCGACAGCAAGTTTTTCAATACACGCATTGTTTTGGTAAAAGACATTGAAGTTTAAAAAAGCTCCGATTTTAATGTAATCTTCCTTTACATGTAAGTTAGCAAGTTCTTTATCCAACGAAAGATGAACGAATAAAATTGTCGGAGGAGGGATGGCGGAGGATGGGAAGAGGTGGGGCTGTTAGAGAACTTACTGACTATGTTGGGAGGATCCGAAGGTGTGGCTTTCTCCAGTCAAGATGGAGAGATATGTAACAGTAGGGATTGTACAAGCAGAAGCATAACAAAGGGAAGGGGAAATTGCCGTTATGTAAATTAAAGGAACAACTACATGAGGCATCTAAATAGTTCGGTATTACTCAATTCAAAGTTATGAAAATGAGGGAGATAAAAATCTGTCTACTGTTGGTGAATAACAAGGGAATTATTTTTTTTCCGTGGAAGATATATCTTTACTATCTGAAACGGTATATATTACTATCATTATATTAATATTCCTGCTGTTTTCAAGTTGCTTGATATGCGTTTTGGGACTCAGATCTAACAGGTATCAGACCATAATAACAATGCAGCTTTTAACCTTTTTTCGCGTCTGTTTCATTGTATTTAGTTAGTAACTGTTTGCTGTTTATAATATTCTGTACAATAACAAACAAACCTTGATCTTTACTCAGAGAAGTCGATGTACTGAATACACGCCAAGGCATACCTGGCCACATGTCTCTCTTGTGGTCAATATTTTGATATTTGATATGTTTTCATATTTTGCCACCCACCACACACATCGAGCAAGCAAATCATCTGAGTTACAAGCAATCTCCATCTGATGCGATTTATTGTTATTCTCTTGCAATAGACAGTTTGTTTCTATTTATCTTGAAATGGTAGAGAGGCTAAAATTCCTAAATGTCTCGTCATATGATACAGAAAGATGTAATGCGATGAAAGGAATTCTCACAAGTTAGGGAGAACTGTGCAGTCAAGGAGATTAAAATAATTACAGTCAAAGCTCTCTAGAGGAAAGCTCTAGTACTAAGGGCTGGTTTTTGAAACTGGTCCCCTTTGAGCTCATATAAAACCTCTGTTAGTACTCCCCCGTAAACGGCCATTTTCCAAAACTATTCCTTACCTTTCTTGGCTCCCAATGCAAAAGCGAACACTCCAAGGAAAATAATCCTATTAAACTCCACAATCGTATTCTAATGTATGCACTCTGCACCTCTGCCAGTCGGAATGGGTTTTCAGTACATCGAAAGCGGACCTGATCCATTTTTTAAACTAGTAATATATGGCAAGTCAGACAAAGATCATTTCCGTAAAGGACACTTTTTCTACTTCCAGGAGGTGTCAGTCAACTGCGATTGTGGACGATTTCTTAGGTAGCGCTCGAATTGGGAAGGCCGTTAGCGCTGCACAAAAAATCGAAAACACTAGTGACGAAATGCCCGTGTTAGGCTTGAAGCAAAAATAGGTCTATGCAAAAAGAGGTCTATGCATACATCAGCGATCCGCATATGGAATCTAATTTATATGTGGAATGCTGTAAATTGAAATGAAATGAAGCCAATTGGCGGTTTTTAATGAGCGATTAACAACATTGGGGCGAAATAACGTTTTTTGTCAGCAAGTTAGCCCTTTAGGAACGAAACTTGATCCACTGTTGAAACAACCGTAGACCAAGCTGAAAGCCCCGGTTAAAATGTTTACTAAACTTTACACCGAAACGTAAACAAACGTGATTGCTTTTTGATCTCAGTATGAGAAGTTAGGGTTTAAATTAATATATTGCGGTGTACAATTTAGGCTTTCAGTTTTACATATAAGTTTCAATTGCAAACTTGTCAGAGGCGGTGTTAGTTCACTAAAATGAAAGCTCACATGACAATTATGAAAATCCGTTTAGCTTTTTTTTATGACAAGTTAACGTCCACCTATTTTCCGTGGCAGTAGGCAATGTATGTTTATCTCGAAATACTAAATGAATTTCAAATCATTATTTGTATCGTTATAATTAGTTTATCTAAGCATATGTATAGCGCTAACAAAGTATAATTAATAAGTTTGATTATAGAGTGTCCGTGACCACTGGGAGAGGCCGAAGCGAAATCATTTTGATCTCTTAAAACCTTGAAAGAAGGATATAATCGCGACCTTCTAGCGGAAAATGAGAGCTTTCGGAACAAATGTTTTGTCTACAGTTAAAACTAATGTTGCATCTCACTTTCCGATCTATAAACAATTGCCTCACCTACGTGTTTTTATCGCGAAGTACACTGTTTATCCTCCGATGAGCCAAGTTTCTTACCAATATTTAACAATGACTTGCCACCGTGGTATTTCCTCGTCTAGCAGTTTTCTGATCTAACCGTCTCTCGATATAAATACAAGATTCCTAATTTGGCTTCACAAATATTGCTTTCAACCAACACGCACGGGCCTGACCTGATGTAACCCTAGAACAGGAAGAGAAAACTTTTGAAAAGCCACAGGCCCCCCACCTCTGCACAGACCGGAGACTTTTCAGGAAACCGTTAGACATATGTCCATTCGAGTGAACGACTAAGCAGTTTTGATGTTAGAGGAGTTTTAAAACTTACAGAGCTGTTTATAGTGCTTTTACGATCGCTAAGATGGGACTAGAGTATGATAAATGCTAGCGTTTTAGAACTTGTGCCGTTTTGCCCCAGGCTAGGTTTGCCCCGTTTGCTATATTGGACGATCAGGTATCCTTGTATTGTCGACTGACTGCGTTTTTTTTTTTGCTTCTTAGGAAGAATGTTATGCCAAGAAACTGTACAACGCTAATCTCTTTGTCGTTTTGTTCTTTTTAATTGGGCAGTGTTATCAGATTGATCGCAATTCCTTCTCCCTCAAGCTGAACTTAATAATCTCGCTCCGTTTTGGTATTACATACACTCGCTGAGACAAACGAAACTGTCTACTGATTTAACTTCCGTTTTCCGCAAAAAAAAAAAAGAAAAAAAAAACGTTTCAATGTTTCAAACACGTGCTTTCCTTGCTTGTCTTAAGTTACATTAATCGATTCTCCTTGTTTGTGCGCTTTTGATCAAGCCTCAAGAGAAGTGACAGATCTGATCAATAAATAAAGTCGATATTAAATAGATTGATTTTTTTAACGAGGCTCTTTTACTGCAGTGTTTGTCCATAAACTGTCTGGTCATTTGCTTGACAGGACAGAAATGTGACATTTGGCACAATACAAGAGCCGAGTATTTTTGAGTTTCTAGCCAAGAGCTTGTCGATTTAGTTGTCGGTTCCATTAATTAACTGGATACATTTTATTGTATAGCTGGCTTGGACATGTCTGTAAAATTAAGGAAGTACGCAATATCATCTGAAGTATGCTTTACCGCCAGCATTTCTCTAGTCTCGAGGTTAAGGTCATGGTTTATTTTGACTTTATACAATACTCTTCTTTATTGATAAACGACGCTGAAGATAGGCATTTAGTTAAGATAGACATTGTTTCATTTTTGCGTGTTTATGTTTTTTCCTGTCCCTAACCTTGTCTCCAGGCAACGAAACGAAACATCAAGGGCTACTTTTATTCAAAACAATCGTTAAAAATTTCTATAATATTTGAGGCAGTTCTGGTACATACAGAAAATGTTTACATCTAACTAATGCAACCTTAACGGATAGCTTGTGACACCGTTTAAACACAAACAAAATTCAAGTACAAAGCTTAAGAAATGTACGTGCTTCATTGGTTTGGTTGATATCCGTGTTCGTCTCACACGGAAATCAACAAACGGGAACTTGAAATCTCTCACGTAACAACGTCTAAGACTTCGAAACACTTTGTATGAGATGATCATTGCTGATATTCATTATGTTTTTATTATAATTATGATTTGTTTGGAAAAGCACACTTTTATTTCTCCAGTTTGTCTGATTGTAATTAATCCCACGTTATTAAATGCTTAATACAGATGTCGGTATTTGTCAGAACCGGAACTTGCGGAAATTTTAGGTATATAAAAACCCCCTTGTAGCGCTGGTTTTACATTTAAAAAATCACGAGAGATAGATGGATGGGGAAAGGACATCAGTTTGAAGTCCCCAGCTTTCCAATTCTCCTGTGTAGTTTAAAATACTGGTCAACTCCATCCGATCATTTAATTTCCCCGAACTTTGCACAGAATCTCTCAGTGACCTGTTCTTTACTCTAACGCTGATCTAAAGAAACGAAACAACACGTTTATCAAATAAAGCCATGATGGTTTTCTTCTTCCCATGATTTCGACACTAGCTGTGATGCCCGAGGCCAAACAACAGAGAAATCCACATCAAGCTAAAGCCAATAATCTGACCCTTTCACCTGAGGTACAATGTACGTCTTTTGTAGTCTTACTGACGTCTTTGTACTTACGTCAGTAAGATTAGTTACCGGAGGAGTAAATTACGTTTGGCTCATTCGTTTATCATTCATCCAGGTTTAACTTCCAAAATGATCTCTCCTCAAGAGAAGAACGATAAAAAGGCAATTAGAGCAAGGACGAAAATGGTAAGAAATAAAGAGTGTAAAAAGAAAAGAAACGAATGACAAAAGACAACCACCTGCGTTCTCCTTTACAAGTTAATATTCAGTCTTGTTTTAGTGCGAGATATTAAAAGGAGATCGCCCGGACATTTAGATAGATTTACTCAGCGCAAGAAAGCAAAATTCTCTTTAATGAGAATCCCTGGCAACTTTTCTTTTTCTTGTTCTTTTCTGAAGCAATCATAATAGAGCAGTTTTTTTAAAAGTTACAGTTGATTCTGAGCGAAGAATTCACCACTAGCTGTAATGATCTGCTATAAACAACTCTCCACTTCTCAGTTTGGTTTAACTTTAATTTCATTTCTTGTTACTTTTTGCGCGCGTAAATAGTTCATTGCATTTTCATGGTCTATTATGGTTAAGCAATCTTGGGCGCGTTAACTGTATGGAAATAACTTGTGACTGTAACATTGTCGTAAGGCGAAATTTTCCACTCTTTATTTCCCTTCTCATTGCAGTTTTTATTGGCAAGTACATTGACAAGCTGCTAAAAATCAGCGTCAAAGTTTACCGTGAGGTAGAAAGCAACTATTGTGACCATTAGACACAAGTACTCTTAATTATTTATACACCTTATTGGTTCGAGGGGACAGATCAAAAGAATGGCAGTGACTGGATGTAAACCAGAGACTGGTTCAGGGAGTCTAACTAAAACTCTAACAACAAACAACAGCTATAAGGCTGGACCAAAAATGCATGCGCACTATTTTTAAAACACTGGGACTATACAAAAATGCCTTCTACTGTTGATAATTATGTCTACGTGGTTTAGGGCACTAAATGTACGCTAAGTACAAAAGAACTAACCAAAATTTAAAAACGCTGCTTATATATGGCACATGAAAGTTCTGAATTTATGATTTAAATATCTCTTATTACACTGGTATTTAGGTTATTTATTGCCGCAATATCATATCAAGGAGGGTGTGAAATAACTTGGTTGTACAGTATGATTGATTGACATCCAGTTAGTCATTGGTACATTTTTGGCATAAGGGAAATCTTGCTTGTGGATGGATGGCCCCATCACGGTGTTATTGACTGCATTTGAGCGCTGATATCCTGCGTTTCTTTGGATATTTACCAGTGCTTGCATATTCTGTTCCAGGGTATTTGTGCTTTGCTGTGGCCACGAAGCTGTCGTGTTATAATTAAACTTGCTGACTGGCTTAGTCGTAGATATCTGCATGTTTCTCTTTGCTGGCTTCACTGGTTCTTGTACGGGCGGCGAGGAGTTTTTCCTCTTCGCCGGGTACGTCTTGCTTTGAGATCCTGTCTGCTTGTCTTGCTGCCGACACTTTGCGCGTTTGTTTTTAAACCAAACCTGTGAGAAGAGGCATTGAACGTAAGAAATAACCATGCCACTTTAGATTTTGTCTCGTATCTCGATTTTTCACGAGATAAAACGTTCTACTCTGCTTCGGATTATTTAGTAAATTCTGTTTGACAAGAGAATATTATTTCAATATAAAATGAACAGACTCGGACAAAGCAGAAGAAAAAACGGAGTTAATTTCCAGTTTTAACGCTTCGACCGGAGTATACATCGCGTGCGTGCATTTGTCGTCACAAACGTCATTCATTTACCAAAGGGCAAAGTAACAAACAAAAAGATCACGCTAACCAAATTGCCATTCTTAATTTTATTTCTTAATCCCTTACGCTGTAGACGCCAAATGTCCAACGAAATTACCAAGGCCAGTGCACTATCTATCTTGATACGCTTCACAACGAATGGATTTCGAAATATTTTTCAAAGAAAATTAATTTCGTGCAAATCGTGAGCATTACTCAAAGAGGTGGTGCATATCTGTTAGCGCCGCTGACATTTCATTGACAAGATTACATTGTTGATCAAGAAGGAAATAACAATCTACTTGCCAGGGGTTAAGCTTTGATAAATTTGCGGGTAATTAATTGAGCGTTTAAACATTGCCAATCTCACTAATTTGACTCTAATCTGGTTTGTTTTGTTCACCAAGGTAGGCCTTTGAAAACAAGTCACGGGATTTGTGGTCGGATCTGTCAACTTCACACGCGAGAATGGGTCCTAGCTGTCATAACAGGCTGCATGTGATCCCCTGTGGGGAGGGAGGGAGTTAATAGTACGTATTGTTTGACAAGTATCTTCGGTAGATTTTTCTATGGTTTATGAACCATTCAGTCTAGAGCAGTGATTTTCCATATTTACCCTATCTTATACCTTTAATTTTTAATATATACTCTGGATGTTGTTTAGATGTGAACTAAGGAAGGTAATTTCGTACGGGTTGCCCTCCGTAAAGAGATACTGTTCCATGCCAGTCGATTTTCAAATTTTTTCCAAAATAACCAGCGGCTATTTTAAAACTTACTGTAAATGGTCGATAACAGACATTAAGCCATGTCAGAAATAACCTTTATTAAGAAATTAATAAACTACCGTTTAAGGACAAGAATTCCAACAGCTTCAATGATGAGTTATGCCAATCTGGTAACGTATTTCGGTTACAATCGCTCGCAGTCTCGGTAAAGGTGAGTCGGTCGGTCGCATAACAAACAAAATAAAATAAATTAAAGGCGGATGAAAGAGATATGAACAAATCTGATTGAATCTTCGTTGAGACTGCGGGCCGTGATATTGCATCGAAGCCCCTAGAAGCTTTTTGGCTTTTTGAACTCTTAAAAGATATAGAATTTTAGAAAGTGTTCGAAGTCGATTTCGCTTAGAGGACAGATTTAATTTAGATTCCAGAGTTACTTGAAGATGTATATGATGAGTCTTAAACTTGGGAAAACTCCCATAAAGGAACTGGGCAATGCATAATTAACATTTTTCTTTGTCCTTTGTCCAAAAGCTGACTCGATTGGTCTGTAGGAAATGGGGATGGCCTCGAGTTTGTTCTTCTACAACAAAATTATACAAGACCCTCCACAAATAAAAATCTGGTTAACAGATTTCATTTACGATTTTAGGAGTATGAGTTATTTAGACAGTTTTTCAAAGAACCCTGATGAAGTGCAAGAAGAAAGAAAGCAGGCCTCCTTCTTTTCATAGACCCATATTTTTTATTTCGATTGTTATGACCTGACCGTGAATGGCGAGAATCATAAAATAGAGCTTGCTGTTTTGATGTATCTCCAAACGATTATTGGAAAAAATAGTGCAATCCGGTAAAGAGAAGAGAAATTTGCAGCTTGGGAGTAAACTGATACACCCAAAACTCATCTACTAACTCGCTGCTACCCAGTGCAGATTAGAAAAGGTCTTTTAACACAGACTCAGTGAATTCTGATTTCCACATTTTATCTTCACTGTACTGACTGGACAGCCTTGCAGTGCACCACGGCAAAATCCCTTGCGAGAAATCAAGAGCTATCAGCTGCTATTAATTAAATTATAATCAACGTAACGTACGTTATTGTATATAGATATTTAGTGATATTTACCTGTACTCTGCTTTCAGGAAGGTTTATTTTCATGGCCACTTCCTCTCTCATGAAGATGTCTGGATATTTTGTCTTAGTAAAGAGCTCTTCCAGTATTTCAAGTTGTGCTTTGGTAAATGTGGTTCTCTCTCGGCGCTGCTTTCTGGGAGGCCCTTTGACAGAAACGTTGTAACATTAGCTAGATATCAATGAGAAAGATGAAGCATTTAAAAGTTTGAAGAAAATAACTCAACCAGTTGCTATCAGGCAAGGAGATCTTGTTTTTCATTTAAGGGACAAATTAGATAGAACATTCTTTAGTCTTCCATCACGCATTGTCATTTTTATTTTTACAAATCATCAACAAATTAAAACATAATTTGGCTGAGCTCTTGTTGACCTAGTAGATTTTCCCTTTCTATTAAGGTCAGTTCTCTTCTATAAAAAAATGAAAAAGAACGAGAAAGAACTGTGGTTTCCGCTTAAGCACTTTTTTCCGTGCCATGATCGTTCTTTCTCTAGGGCGGAAATTCATATCCGTTTAGATCTTTCGTCTGGATAAATCCGAGACAGCTCAGCGTTAGATGTGCGCAGTACGAAAAGCTCTTATTTGCTGAGATGGTATAGCTACATTTACCTTTCTTTCTTTAATAAGGTTTTGGATAATAAGGAGCTAAGACTTGCCTTCTCCGTCAATGAAGTTTAAACATTAAGCCTTCAGGGAGTACTGTGAATGTTTGGTTAAAAAAAAATAAAACTCAATATATAGGATCTCAAGTTGGAAAGCTATAATTTACCTTCAAAAAACCTTGACATTAAACATTGGGAACAACCTACACAAGGTAGTGAATATCCTGGCCAACAGAAGTCCATGACTGTTAGAGAGGTGTACAAAAAGGTTCCTTCCTCCTTCCAAGGCAATACGTTTATGAGCGCTCGATACCACGATGTGAATTTGAACAGTTTGATTAACAATCATAAACCTTGCCCCAGCCTTTGATGAGGGATTATGCCACTATTTGTGGCTTAGCTGGTAGGATAATGCTAAGCCGACAAGAATTAAGCCAGTCTTAAATAACGATATTCCGTGACATATTTTGCAAGTTGAAGATAATAACAAATTTAAAAAAAGTCGTATCTACCCGCCAGGCGTGGATTAGAAGCTTTTATAACTGCTGAATGGTAACATCTGCGCCTAACCCTAGTAACGTGTCTTTAAACGAGTAAGCAGGAGTTCATTTACCGGAAAATTAATACTACATCGGGCCAGGGATAGCAACAGAAAAATAACAGGTTTTGGCACAGGCTATATCACCTCATATGAGCTGACCGAACCGAGGGGAAGGAAAGGAAGTCAATTAGACTAAATAATGTCAAACCCTTCAGTCAAATATAGCTATTTTAGGTCCCCTAAGCGGCGCAAGGACAACTTGCAATTTAATCGACGGCAACTCAGATAAACTGAGGGAAATTATGGCCTTTCAATGCACTGTAAATTAAAACAGACGAATGAATATTGCGAAACCGAATAACTTGTTGCTATTATGTTTCCAGGTATGTTTCCAGCTACATTTATTAGCTCACAGTCTAAATATTAATAGAACTGCCTCCTGACAGGAACTAAGAAAAATTGGCTAATCCCAAACCCACTTAGCGCTTTAGGCATTACTGAGGAAAGATTATCCAGGTTGAGAAATTAAATGGTTACAAACGACATCCAGACATGCAAGCTAAGTGGACCACCCGAATTAAGCTGCATCGAAGGCCTTACCGTACATCGGAACCATATCCGGGTAAAAGAAGTCTGTGTTCGGTGCCTCCAAGTTAAAGGTACTCATTGCACAAGATGGTAGCCCAGTGTCCATCGTTCCTCGTTTCTTTTGTCTTTCAGGACCTAGCGTGCAAGCCATGAAAAGTGTTATCATAAACTTTGACCTAGGAGGGAAGCCCTTCACACGTGCACGATCTTGTGGCGAGAATTGTCTTGCGAGAAATCACGAAAGCGCTATCGATAACAAAACCCAACATTCCATTTTTGTCTTGGCCATCTTAAAAGGTCATGTCATTATCTTTTAAGTTGCGGCTAATCAGCTTGATACATCGGTTTCTTATGATGAATGATTATTTCATTTGAGATCACGAAAAAAGGCTGCATCACTAGGCTTTCTGTAAACTGTTTGATTGACAGCCATCAGCTCTTTCGTTTGTAGTTCACTGGACAGTAGAGAGAGAGAGAGTGGAAACTAGTAACGCATGCTACACGAGGAGGGATGGAATCGATTTGCGATATTAAAATACACAATTTTATTTACAAAAGCAATTTATAGGTGGCATGACATACAAAAAAATGTCATTTCTTACAAGAATCTGCTTCTGGGTTTCGTTTAACTTTTCCGGAAGATTCTGTAACATATAACACAGCTCTGCCACTCAACATGTCACCCAGTTCATAATTAATATATCAAACAAATGAATTATACCCTAAACTATCTCTGAAAGGAAGATCTTCTAGGGTTACGCTGCCGTCACTAAGAAAGCAATGCTCATGTAATAATGCAATAAAAAGCAGCTGAAGAATAACAGAATAGCTTCAAATCATAATTAATAGGTTGGAAAGCGGCATCTTACATTGGCCTTTTAAATTGTATAAGTCATTTTAACGCATGATGAACATAAAATCGGACATTAAAATCGATGATAAGGCTTGGCACAGTTTCACATTGGAGATTAGGAAGTTTGTTCTCTTGTTTTTAACTGACACAGTAGTCATTTCAACGCAAAAGTAAAACCCAATACAAATTGAAATTTTGCTCATTTTCTACTTGAAAAAGCAACGATAATCAGCTTAAAAATTTCAACAATAACTATTTTACCTACCATAAAAGTGCTCCTCTCTCTAGCTTTCAGCTCTTTTCCTTCGGTCTTTGGAAATCATCCCGGAACGTTCATGTCATGTCGTGCGGTTTGCCACCCTCTCGAGTCGAACTTGGATTCTTTTGTTGGAAATTCTAGAACAATCACAAACCTTTTTTGGAACTTTGTAAACCCACAAGCAACATGACTAATTAAGACGACCCTCGGGAACTTTGTAATGGGTTGTTAACAAATGGAAGTCCATATGTCATATTTTATTATTTATAGTCACGTCCGTCTTTTTCAGCAGTTCTGACAGGTCATGGAGAATTGCGAAAATGATTTTATTTGGTTTTTTAATATTCGTTCACGTTGAAATATTAAAAATAGTGACGAAAGACGTAACAGAAGCCTGGAAAGAGCAAATTATCAGATGGTTCCAGATAATATCTTTTTTATAAACACTAACTACATGAAGACAAAAGGCAAAGAGGTGTTGATGAGGTGTTTGCACTTTGACAATCCAAAAGGTAAGTATTATGTTTTAATTTCTAAAAACAGTCTCTCTGTCGAGAAGTTAAAGGTGCCAACGTAAGCGTTTAATGTTTCGAATTGCTGGGTTTCACAGAGGAAGGAAAATAGGATCCCAGAGAGAAATTAGGATTTAGGGAGACAAGGTCGGCTCCCCATCTTATGACCGTCGCACCAGTTGTAGACCCCTGCTCTCCATGCTAGTGAGCGAATTGTCTTTCTCTAGCTAGGTCGTCATCACGCAACAAGAAGGGGTCATGGGCAAGGGTTATTTTTCGGCAAGGAAGGCAAGAAAATTCAGATCTGATGTGTGACGAATTGCTGGCCCAGAGTCAGTTGCCCCGCCTGTTCGGTCGCGCAACAATCTCGGTGACACAAATAAATAAACTGGATCTTTTAGATGCTCAAGTCCAGAGATATTTGTGCGAGGAGTGTATCAAATGCCTTAATTTGGTCAAACAAAAAACAGTGATGGCACAAATTATACGGTATCATCCCAGGAAGGAAAAATATCAAGCTGTTAATTAAATTAATAAACCGCAATTACACCAGTCCTCAATCAAAAAGAGAAATGAACTAATACCGCAAATATTATCCTATTTTTTCCGCGGTTGACGTACAGACAAAAGAATAACACAAATCTCATTGTTGCTCACATGATTAGATTAAATAAAACTAGAAATCAAAATTAATGTTGTCATCTATAAATTTTAGTTGTTTATTCTCTTTTTAGCAACGTAATTTATCCAGCGAGTGGTCACTGAGACTTCACGCTGGAGGCTAACTCGATAACCTCGCGGTTTTTTTAGCCTCCATGCACGAACTATAGACTTCTAATATCTATATATTTTTTTTCACATGTGTATTGTTTCCTGTTTTTTATGCTACCATGATTGTAACTAAAAATGAAGTGCTAAATAAAGTAAAGTTGAAAGTTGAAGTTGACTTAAAATGTAAAGATAACTAATAAACTTCTGCCTTTTCGCGAATAAATCAGTCTCGTAGAACTCTGCAGGAGTGGACGTTTCTTTCCTGTTTATTTTTGTGCCGCGTGATTTTGCTCAGATAATCATGTTTTTAATGTTAACCACAAAAACCAAATTAGTGTTGATTTCTGTCATATGTTTGAAAGACCTGAAAGAAAGTTGAGTGTTAAAAAGAAGCTAATTAAGTCCTGAAAAAACAAAAGAGTGGAAATAATCCAATTTTTCTTGCCTTCTTACCGACAGTTCAAAATAATTCGCAACTTTAAACGTCTGAGAATTTTCAAAAGGAATAATTAAATATAGTTCAAGTTCCTTTTTTTTGCCTTTACAATTGCATGTTCGAAGTAACAACGTCTGTCAACGTATTGCAAACACTTCTGCCCCACGGAAGCATACTCGGAGCCGGAAAAATTAAGTCACATTATGAAAAATATGTCTGACATCTGCTTTGAAATCAGCTGCTATGTCACGTCCTTGAGGTTGGCTAAGACATTTTTTACTCAGAAAAAAAATTAAAACAAAAAGCGGGGAAAAATCAAACATCTGATGACACGACAGCTTAGCAACACTTTCAAGCACAATTTCTAAACCTGAAATTTACTTTTTGCAACCTATGGAAGTTAGAACTCAGTAAAGTTTGCAGAAATACCTATAAATGGCGGTGACATTGCATTTTTTCATTTTTTATTCTCACAAAAAAACTGGAAACCACTGGCAACTGTTCAGCTACGACGGATGGCTTGCTCCGTGCAGTGTTTGCAATTTGTTTTGCGTGTTACCTTATGCAATGGAGGTTTGTAGGACAAGTTTACTATTGACTTTGAAATAAGTCTGACAGAATTATATACTCAGTAACTTGTGAGTCCAGTGTTCATGGCTGACGTGGAACAGAGTGTGCCTATGTATTTTACGTCATAGAATTGACCTTTCCCTTTGTAATCTTTTTAAGGTGATGAAGGTAATTCACGCTTGTAAAGTAGCCAACTGGTCTGGCTCCTGCCAGCTAAGATATTTAGCCATGTTATGTTCATTTAGAACATTTATTTCATAGTATGTTTCCGTTGGCCCTGAAAAATCCCAATATAGGGGAGTGGTCAATTAAACAAGTTGACGTCAGTTTTTCATGCGTCTGTCCTGTTATTGATCATGATTTTCGTCATAACATTGTCAAAGTACCTCTCGCGCTCGTTGACGCGTCTCAGAATTATAAATTCATGTGTCTGTCCGCTTATTGAGAATGGAATTTTGCCAATGAGCTCGTGAGAATTCTGCAGTTATCGTAAAATAAGAATTTGATCTATTATTTTCCTTTGATATCAGTCTCATATAAAAGTCTACCACGGCAAAAAGTGATATTAAAGTCTCCAAACTGTCTGCGATAGCTCTCAACAAGTCAGCCTGCACACGGCAACACGAGGTTTAATATAGTCTGCCCAATGCAAAGAGTGTAAGAGTATAATCTTCTCTCTGCAATATGAACTGGATATTCCAGTGCGAGCACATTGTGATATTATTATCCAATAATCCAGTTTTTTTAAAAAAAAATGGATTATTGGATAATTATGGCTTAGCCATAATGGGTTATGAGCCCTTGTACCATGTTCTAGGTATATGATAAGCGTACGCGTGATTTCTTGGGGCATTTTTATTTTTAGTTTAGTTTAGTTTTCTATATTTTGGGGGGGGGGGGGGCGTTTTTAATAAAACAATTATTCCACTCACGCATGTTGGATATGAGATGATTATAGCCATCGTTGGCTGTCTATCATTTCATATCCAGCGCACGCTCGTGGAGTAATTGTTAATTATCATTAAGTTCCCACTCTGCGACAATAAGAAAAATATGTAATTTGTTATAGCTGGTTTCCTTATTTCAACAACTCGCCCTCTCATTCGCTACTTTGACAAAGTAGCATAACTGTAGTTGAGAATGCTGTGGTCACGACGGAAACCAAACATGCAGTGGATATATGCAATAGCTATTTGCAACATGACAATGATTTTAAAGATCATCCAAGCGTCAAACTCGTCGCCAGTAAAATGTTGCTGGATCTTACCTTCCAGCCTGTGAGCTGCAGCTATGTACGTGAAATTTTGGCCAACCTAAACCCCCTTGAGGCCGTAAGTGTAGATGGTATCTCACCGCGTCTCCTAAGGCTTGCTTCTCCCATCCTAGCGGAGGACGTCACTCAGCTTATTAATTACTTGATTTTCAACCAATCATGGCCAACTGAATGGAAGAGCGGGAACACTTGACACCGGTATTCAAAAAGGATAAAGATACACACAAAGAAAACTATCCCCCTGTTTCCATTCTTACTGCTATGTCTAAAGTGTATGAAAAGGTAATGTTTGACCAGCTGTACGGCGCTTTCCATTAACATCTTTCTCCAAATCTATCTGAATTCTTGAAGAAACATTCCTGTTGTACCGTTCTCTTGAAGAGGACCGAGGACTTGAGGCGAAACCTTGACAACAGGGAGGCAGCTTTAGCCGTAGCAGTGGACCTGTCCAAAGCATTCTATTACGCAACCTCCTATTGGCTAAATTAAAAGCCTATGGCGTCTCTCCTTCCGCGCTTAACTTGATCTCATCCTTAACTTGTTGGATCACAGATAGTGAGTCAAGTTGTCCGGTGTGTGTTCCAACTACTTGGAAGTAATGTTGGGCGTCCTACAAGGCTCCCTCCTCGGGCTGCTGTTGTTTAATATCTATACAAATGACTTGAGTTACGCTGTACCGGATTTATCTCCGAGGTTATACGCCAACGATACAACTGTGTATGCCTCAGATGTCTCGCCTATAATCCTTGAAATTTATGGTGAACGATGGTGTTAAGCGGTTCTCGCCATGGTTTCAATAGAATCATTTGCTGATCAATAACACAAAGACGCAATCACTGCCGATTGGTCCCTGTAAGTACAACTACTACCTCAGTGGCCATAAATGGCTCAGTCATTGAGACACTGCAAAACTATTAAAATCTCTTCTTGGCGTTGAACTTGATTACATGCTATCCTTCAAAGAACATATTACTAAACAGCTTCAAAAGGTATACGCTAAAAGTGGCGCACTCAGCAGAATTAGGCGTTTTGTGCCTAGCAACATGATGTTAAGGCTCTATACATCTTCCATTTTGCCTCATTTTGATTACTGTAGTCCCCTCCTTCTAGGAGTGGGGAGAGTACAAGTGAATCGGCTGGAAGATTGTAACTATTATATTCTTAGGTCCGTGTTAGGCTATTGTGAATCTATTCTTTAGGAATAATTTTTGCGGAAACGGTAGACAGGAGAAGAAAGCAACAATCCCCTATTCTGTTATATAAATGTTTGAATAACAGTGGACCCAAGTATATTAAGGACTTTTTTAGTTTTAGGGAAACTACGTACAATCTGAGAGGAACTGGCGTTACCCCTATGTGCACCTAAATTTAACCTAAATTTTAAGAAAAAATATTTACTTACATGCGTGCGCAGTTGTGGAACGGTTTATCTGCAAGCGTGAAACTGGCCAGTAACGTCGACCTTTTTAAGAATTTACTAAGAGCATTGAAGCTTTAGCTGTTTTCCAACCCATATCATCGCTATTTAATGATAATTCTTAGTGCCAGCTATTTTTGATTTATTAGACCTCGACCATACATACGTATTTTGTTAGGATTTTAAATTTCACTTGTACATATATGTTAGATTAGTTTAATTATTTATTATTTTTATTTATATTTGTTCTCTCATAACTTTTTAGCTTTAGGTATTAGTTTTTTTTTATTTTTAAATGTTAGTTGCACGTACGTATTCTGAACGAGCTCCATGATCTCCTAGACGATGTTGCTGTCGTCAATTTACTAACGTATTTGTTGAGCTATGTAACAAATCACTTAAATACTTGTTCCTCGGCCGCTAGAGTAGTTAATATTTCCCCTCTGAACCAATGGCCTTGCTCCCTATGGGCGGGCTCAATAATTTTTGTATTACAGTCTGCTCTTTTTTCATTTCATCCCGCACACTACGTGTGAACAACTTTACAGCTGAACGCTGTAGCAATATTTGAATATTACAGATTATAAGTTTTCTGTTTCCTCTGAGATGTAATTTGATATTCAAGCCAATACGCACACTACACTACAGATTTTGCAAGCTCTGCACTGCAATAGCTTTTACATTGCAGAATGCTATATTGCTTTATTTATTTATTTCCACCTACATGTACATATAGCAAAGATATCAGTGTTATTAATATGCCAACCATCGAACTATTGGCTGGTGAAAGCTTTGCTACTTTCGAAAGCCTTGGTACTTTCAGGGCTGTTGCGCACTGGTACAAAATGTACATATTTATATTATTTCTATTATCTCGTCTTTTAAAGTTTCTTTTTGTCTTTCTCTCTTTTGTACCTGAATGGTGTGAATAAAAGATTGTTGTTGTTGTGAAGCAAAGAATTCTTTTGTTTAACGTTTTGAACATTTAAATAACAAAAACAATGTTTGTAAACAAACATCTTCCCTATTGCAAAATTTGTAATATTTCCGTCACAACATTACAAATGTTTTCAACTGCAGCGGGCAAACACGCTGAAATATATATTTTTGACAAGCCATGAGTCTCGAAACTTGACTATGGCTTCTCTATGTTCTACTTGGATCCAGTATTGTTCAAGAGCTGTTTTGACGGCTCTTTAATATTTTCATTCCAGACAACGAAAATATCAAAAGACGAGACATTTAGATAAACTAATTATAAATTAAGTAAAAAATGTCTTAGCATACTCTTAAACTCTTCAAATTCATTGCGGTTTCTACTCTCCACTCACCTCTAAACTTTACTTGTGCTTAGTTATGTAGTGTCTCCACTGCCGAGACTGGTAAAGAATTTCCATTCTTTGTTGCGTTTGTTTATCCGCATTTTATAAATGAATAACATGGCCTATTATATAAGCTGCCTTATTTAATATGCAGTTTCCCGAGCTGCCTTTTGCTTCTGTGTCAAAAAAAGTTTTCGTGCAAAACAATAGCCCAATTTCGATATATTAAAATTCAGCCTAAAACAATAGACCTCAGCACGAGGCTCGTGGGAATAAACCCCACAAACTCTGTAGTTATTCCCACGAGCCTCGTGCTGAGGTCTATTGTTTTAGGCTGAATTTTAATATATCGAAATTGGGCTATTCATATGAAAATGTGTTTGGCCTACAGGTTCATTTTCATGCAAATCAAACTCATCAGCCATATGAATGATTTTGCACGAGGACTCGTTATGAAACAGAGGCACAAGGTAACTCGGAAATTTTGGAATGATGACAACAAAGAAATAGTTCTCTTTTCATGCATTCCAGTTGTACGGAGACATACATATAACATCTGTCACAACAGGTTCACCCAAAAGGGACTTCATTAAACGCAATGATTTATTTGTAAGAGTCGCATTATCGCGCGGTGATGTAGCAGCTGTCGTAAGGTCTCACATGAGTGGCTCGATACCCTTAGAGTGAACAATAGAACAAACAACAGAAACAATGCCCCTAGCCCTAAAACAATAACAGCTGCTACAATGACCAAACAATAGCAGCTTACGAGAGCTGCTACACTTCTGTTATCGCGGAGCTCCAGCGCTCCGTAGGCGCGCGAAGGTAGCCACATACCTTACAAAATGTGGTAATCCATTGATCGAAAAAAATTTGGATGTTCACAAGACTAACCGTACGTGCATCCGTACGCCAATACCTTGAAGTATTAGAGAGTAGCCATTCATAGCCACGTCTTTGATTTTGGGCATCCATGTCATTGTTCATTGAAAGCTGTCAAAACAAGCTATCCGCTGACTAGTATCACGTGACCATATCGCGGGCTTAGGTTTAAAGCTCATCGAGGTCGCGTGTTTTTTAAGTTGACTGCAGACTAGGGACTGGGTTTGATTGGATCGGGGCTCAAGGCAGGTTATTACTCTGGTGGAGAAGGAAGGAGTACGTGCAAAGGCAAAATTTGGCGCAAATTAACTCCTGGCATGCTGTTGACTTGTCTTCCGACATATTTCTTACACAATCGTCTCGTCAGTTTGTTAAAATTTAACCAGAAAAAGTAGCGAAACCACACGCTAAACAATTACATGCGCTCATAATTGATCATTTTTCGAGTTGCTGATCCAAGAAAAACAAATCCTCTTTTTGCTCATGGATGTTACGTAACATCCATGAGCTTAGGAGGCAGTCGGATGGCACTCGATCACTCACTCACTCACTCACTCACTCACTCGATTCTGATTAATTTATTCATTAAATCGTTTCTCCCAACCCTCCCCTGCTTAGTATGGTTCTTTTCCTAGGCACTTCGTGGTGTAGGTTCAGCAGGTTTTAGCGGGGTACTAGAAAGACGAATTTTTTGTCCGACAACATGGAGTTCGTACATATGGCGGCTAACGCGGCACGAAGATGGTTTTTGGTTCAACTCGTGGAGTTGTAAAATTGAAATTTGTCAAGCTAAGCAGCAGTAGCTGTAACAAATGGACATGGAAAGACAAGAAGCATAGCGCTCGTCAAAAACCATGTGTAAATTTATATTGAAAGGTCAAGGTGTTTTTCATTAGACGTAAACAAAATTCTCTGATTACAAGTCACGCTTAACTCACGCTATACAAAGAATGTAATCAGATACTCTTTTTTTCGTATATTTGCTGAAGGGCAAGAGAGTCACGTTTCGCATACAGTGTAAGTAACCGCGTTTTTTTAACCGCATACTGCGGTTCTTGTTCTTCCTGATTCGTGACCTGAAGGTTTTGCGTGATCCTGAAATATTAACCGATATTCGTGATTTTACCACACAACTCTACGTGATTTTGAGACACATAGTTCTCCAAATAGTTACAGTGGTCTATCGAGAGTGCCTTAGCCATGCAATATGCAATATTGTACGGAGCCTTGATTTAGCCATTCGCGATTTTGCTTCCTACAAACACTGTTTTTAACCCTTTAATGTAAGAACAGGTCCTTACTTTCTTATTTTCGTAATTCGGGAAATCGAAATTTTTTTTATCCGTGAACCGTGATCCTCTGTATTTTAGGTTCGTGCAACGTGCCAGAGACTTCCCTGTACGACCCAGCTTTTAATCGGACATTGTAAACAGACCACGAGAAGATGGTAAATTGTAAGATTATTTTTTATCAGTGCTGGCCTGATGGGCCGCTTGGCACAAATGTAGACTTTGACTTCCGTCTGAGTTTCTATTTGCAGAACGAGTGCTTGTGCCAAACGTTTCCCAATGACCGTGCAGGTGACATATATTTTCATACCAATAGTTTCGCTCAAAGACTCGTTTTGCCACAGTGGCAAAAGTAAACTTGGCATTGGGCTATCCATCCATGAGCTGCTCAGAGAGCCTTTGATTTTTCTTTGTGGTTAGTTATTGCAATCAGGAGCTCCGCTTTTAGGCTTGGCTAAATCTATATTTTTACCAATTATTGACTGAGGTTGAGTAGGATATGAAGAATTCTGCAGACCAAGGAGGGTGTTATCCACACAGGCCGAAGGCCAAGGTGGATAATACCCTCCGAGATCTGCATAATTCTTCATATCCTACGAAAGCCGAATTCAATAATGGCTTTATTATTCATTCAAAATATTTCCCCGTTCTTAAAAGAGTTTCGCAATTTCGCTCTTTGTTTTTTCGCTCACTAAAAATAACATAATATCGTCCCCAGGTTTTCTCGGTCAAAGGTTCAATAATCTGCAGCGGGCTGCACTTTTGACGTCATTGTGACGTCATCAGTTCAATAATCTGAAGCGGGCTGCACTTTTGACGTCATTGATTCAATATGGCGAAGATTCTTTCCAAATTTGGTGAACAGCAGCCGGTTATGGTAAATTATGCGTGTGGTTTTAATCAATCACAAACGGGGAAATATTTTGAATGAATAATATATTAATTAACCAATCTTTTACGCTAATGTATTGGGCTTGGTGGATGGGATGGATGGAGAGGTGCTTTTTATGTTTAACAATGTCAGTCGCAACTGCGGCCGATTGTACGGTCTCAAATATAATGAACGTTTAAAGAGTTTTATTAGAATGAAACTAAACAAGCTATCTATTGCTCATTTATTTTTCCCTTTATGCTTTCTTTCATTTATCAGACTACAATAACATCTGCCCTGACCTTTCTCATAGCAGAAAGCCAAAACTTCAGCTAGACAAATGATAAGTTTATCATCAAATTTTGATACAGCTATTCACAGTGACTAACATGGTGGCACGGTTAAGGGAAGTACTTGAACTTATTCATGTGGCAAGTAAGTTGCTGTTGGAAACTATAAAGATTGAGGCTTCTCATGGTGTACATTACATAAATATCCCTCTTTTCTGTCTAGCTTGAAGGGGCAGGGGTACCGAATGCAGAGGACGAGACAACGCCTTGATTAGGACCTGGCGAAGCTGAGACTAGTTAAATTATCTGTCTGTTAAGTTATTTACTGTAGAGATATGAGCTGAGGACATTTTCTTGCCCTCTTATCTTCAAGCACTTCTTGGACCAGGGCAAACACTCCTCGAAATGTTAAAATTTATTCAATGCCCTTACAATCCGATTCTTGTTGTTAATTCTGAGAATAACTAACTGTAGAAAAAGAAAAAAACAAATGGAATGAAAAATTTCATGATCAAGGAGTGTCAATCTTTATTGACATGATCAATTCCCTGCCTAGCTTCTCATGATCCTTGCATCTTGTTAAATCATAGATTCCTGGAAATTGTCGAGACCATGTCTAAACCTTGAATCCTGTTATTCAGTAAAGTAGTCTATCGGCTTTATAAAAAGAAACGACAATACTGGATTACATAGTTGGTTTTTTTTTCAAGTACAGCCTACATGTCTACCTTAAATCAGCTTTATTCCCCGGTCTGGCACTGTGGCCATTGACTTAAATATTTGCGCGTGGTAGGAAAAACATAATCCTTTATTTGTTTTTCAAGCTTAAAATAATATCAAATACCTATCCTCAATAAAACATAGAGTCCAGTGATGGTCTTAGTTTGCTCTTTACATACGTTATGCAGTTATGAAGCGAGCTATTTACAGTATGCGACTTTGATCGTGGAAAAGTGTTCACGCTGGACTGTCTAATGTTAGACTAGCTAGATTGCTCCTTCACTTACAGTTAGACTAGATGAAATGCCAATCTGATACAGGAATCATGCATATTCCCGCATAATGTTGTCAATCTCTGTTAGAGTCAGTTTAATTCACGATCAGAGATTTCATATGATGAAATACCGTAATTGGAATCAGTCTTCTAAAGCTGTATTTCACTGGCATGCAATGCTAGCGCGAAATGTAGCGCGAAACACTGAAGAGTCTTCTGTGATCAGAAATCTGTTCGATAAATGCTGAAGGTTACGGTTTTCGACAGAAATAATAAGCTAACTTCAAAAACGTTTACCTCTATTGTTATATGCTTATGAAACGGATAAAAAAAAAATAGAAAACTGTGTGGTTTCTTTTGGCAAAAGTGGAATCTGTTTCTTCTAGCGAGTTAAAATACATGAAAAGTTTGTAAGTATCTCATATATACAGTTAACTTCATACGTAGACCTGTCCTTAGCTTTATAGTAGATTTTTGTAGTTATAGATGGAACAGTAACTTCACTGAACGTATCTTTAACACATCATAGCAGACGAGTCGACTAGTCTGGTCCTCGACAACTCGTTTGTCACCTGACCACTGTTTGCCATGTAAGAAAAATACTGTTCATGACTGGGGTGAAAGTGAGGTTGCGAAGAGGTTGTGTTAAAGTTATTCGTTGAAAATCCATTTATGCCGTTGTTGATAAATTTCTGATAGTTGGCTTGTCTGTGGAAATTTGCCATTTCTTGAATGTTGTGTTTATTGGGCGGCCAGGCGGTTCCATTCACGCTAAAGTTGCTGAATTGTTGGGGAGGAATTTGAACAGGAGGCTTAGTTGCAGGTTCTTGTGGTTGCTGTACGACCGGTGCTGGCGATTTTCTTTTGACAATTGCTGGCTTGGGTTTGCTTTGAGTACCTTGTTGTTGCTTGTTCTGCTGCCGAAACTTCGCTCTTCTGTTTTTAAACCACACCTAGGCAATAAAGTAGAAATCATGTTAAGTCAAAGGCAAAGACTAAAGAACAATCATGCAAGAAGTGAGAAACTACAAAGATAAGCAGCACTTTGTAAATATGTTGAGTTTTAAAACACAAATTTTCGAACTAGTAGCAGACATGAAATAACTTTTAGGTAGAAACACTGACGATGGATGTTGGTCATCCGAAACATGTATTGTAAACTCAAAACTGTTTCTACCTAAAAGTTAAAACACAAATGTTAAAAAGTTAAAAAACAAAAACTGTAAAACTAAGCAGGACAATTTCAATAAAATGTCAAAAATGTCACCTGGAGTTTGACAACTACAGTGCATGGTTTATAGTGAGTGGGGCCTGGGTGGATTTTAACTGGAAACTCTCTTTAGCTTTTTTTCAAGTTTCAGCATTTTATTTCGTTAGTTTTGGAGCAAATTGGTTTCCGAGAAAAAAAACATTAGATAAGATGACAAATAGAAAGGAATATATTTAATAAAACCGTTTTGAAAAAGATGGTAAAAACATCGCGTGAGTATAAAGTGTGATTACTGTTACCCCACACTTGAAAGGGCACGAAATTCAAAAAACAGACATGCATAAAAAATGCGACAGCTCACGCTAGCGAATATTGCGGTTTTAGCCTGTTTTAGTCCATATTTTGAGGACACGTAGTGGACTAAGAACTTAATTGAATTATTCTCAACTAATTTGCTTCGTTCCATGTGACGTTGAAAACTCCTGCCAAAGTTAAGCCATGGAAGAGATTCCGTGCACATTTTCAACACGTGTTCAAAGTCCGCCATATCTGTCGCCGTCGCGGGCGTTCTGTTATAAGATAACAGTTCTTCGTAAACAAAGGAGTTAAATACAATAACACTGATAACAGCGTAATTTGTGGGTAATTAAGTATCTATAATCCGCTATCACCTCAGTTACGCCCCCTTTTAAACGCAACAAAATCAAGACGATTTTGGGCATATCTTTCATCTTCATTAAACGATAATTGTTTCGTGAGCCACGCAATGACAAGAACGCCCCGAGAATACCTTGAAATATTTTGAGAGATAATTTCAATTGCTGGGCGTCGACGATCCCCGTTCGATTACAAAATACATCAGCGGAGAATTAAATTGTAAGTTCATCACTTCCTCTAAGTGTGAACTTTATGCAACGTGGATATTTCTGGCAATTAGCATGCCAATAAAATGTTGATAGTTCGCTAACTGAAAGTAGTATTTCTTCTGATATCCACGTACAAACATATCGCTTTTTATAGAAGAAGCACCGAATGTTTTGGGTCGACAACACAAAAACGAACCAGATGTGCTTCAGAGGTGATGAAACTGTGACAAGCATAGCTCATATTTTCTCCGTGTAGACGGAAAATGAAGATTTGCCTGGGCCTCCGCATTAACTGAAAATTATGTTCCATTAGATTTCTATAACGATAAAATAGCATTGATCTCAAAGAAACAATTGCTCCTACCTGCACTCTGCTTTCAGGAAGATTGATTTTCATGGCCACTTCCTCTCTCATGAAGATGTCTGGATATTTTGTCTTAGTGAAGAGCTCGTCCAAAATTTCAAGCTGAGCTTTGGTGTACGTTGTTCGCTCTCTACGCTGTTTTCTTGGGGGACCTTGAAAAATGAAGAATGGCGACGGTTTAACTCATGATTAATGAAGAAATGTTAACCTGAATTGAATACGACATTTATCCCTTAACGAAAGCCGTAAGGGTGTAAATTTGTTCTCATCAAAACTAAAGAATGGTCTAACTTTTTATGAATAAATGCTAGCCTGAGTTGAAATACGACATTTATTCACAAAAGCACAAGGATGTGAAATTAGTCCAAATAAAAATAAAGCTAGAATGGTATAGAAGAAATGTTAGCCTGAATTGAAACACGACATTTATTAACGAAAAAACACCAGGATATAAATTTGTTTATATCAATCTCTCTCTCAAATTTCTAACCAGTTGAATTCCTCTAAGGTACCATAGAAAAAGCAGCTCAATTTTTAGCTCAAGTTTTGAGCAGGTTCCTGCTGTTTGTAGTTTCAATATAATTTGATCGCTAAGTTAAGACCATCAGTTAAAGTCAAACGAGTTCTGCACTTAGGAAAACTGAGGTGAATTCGTTTGTTTGATTTCTGAGTTTAGACAGTGGATTTTTTATAAAGATCAACTCCAGACATTAAAGACAGCAACTCGACCTATTGAGCTTTTCATGTATCCCGACTAAATTCAAAATCCTCAACAATAGTTATCAAGCAGTTCAGTTTCTTTGAGTTTTTTCACGGGTGTTGTTACAAATCGGGATTTTGGCGATTCAATATAGGAGACTATTTTCCCTTTACCCGGTCCTGATAACCGAGTGAAAGGGCTGATATGATGTTTGTGGCCTTCTGCAAGTACTGCTCTCTTTTCAAGTAAACAACGATGGCATTTGACAAACAGCTCAAGCAAATTAACTGACAAAACGGTGGGAAAATGTTTACCTTCCAAAAATCTTGACGTTAGACATTGAGGACAGCCCAGGCATGGTAAATAGCCGGGCCAAGCAAACTCCATAGCATGTGAACCCATTTTTTGTCGAGTCTCAGAATGTCTTGCCCCAATTCGATCGTCCTCTTATACCGAGCAAAAAACAAATTGGGCGCCGGGCTTGGATATGCGGCTCTATATATCGCTTTTTCGTTATTAATCTTCATATCAATTAAGAAACTAGTAAACCACCTCTTAGGAAGCTGTCTAATAAGACGGATTATCCGGGGTTTTTGTGTCAGACTCACCCAGTTGTAAGGATTATAATTCATAAGCAAAAAATCGTCATACCAAGCTATCCTTAATGTTCAGTATTAATGAGTACATGGCAGCAGTTATAGAAATGTAAATTTAGCTGTGAGAGACATTCTTTTTACCAGCAGAGATTTAAAGGAGTATAAAAGCTACATCTAAGTGAAACTACGAAGGCCAAACTTATAACAAGCTAAGTTGAACTCCTGTATGTATTAAGCTCCGGCTACTGTACTTCTTCCCAAATCGGAACAGATTTGCTTGGCATTGCTTCAGATTATCTCTTGGTTTAACTGGGGGCTGTCAGATTACAGTCGTGGACAGGAAATGAATCAAACAATTATATTTTAAAGCAATTTACAATGACAGTAATGAGAAAAATAATCCGCGTAGTTGACACAAAACGAAAACGAAACTTAAAATGAAAAGATTTGCCTGTTTTCAATAAGTTTTGCAACTTTCCACTTTCAGCTTACAGTGTACAGTAAATTTGCATTCTATAGCAGTTGCAAAGAAACTGGAAATATCTCAAATTAATAAGTATTACAAAACGATAATTGAGCCATACATTTGAGTATAAAATATTGGAATTATTCAGTGATAAATCCCAAATGGAATACCGGACGATGCACTGTTGTTAGAGGTTTTGTCCCGATGGCTTAGCATTTTATACAAAGACTAAACAATCCTAGCACAGGACAACGTTAAGAAAGACTAACGCTAAACCCACTTAGCTATATAGGAAAGATTATCGGGAATCAGGCAGAACTAATGACGTCTAGGCACGCAAACTAATGTTTATTACGTCTTACCATACATCGAGGCTTCGCCAGGATCGTAGAAATCCATTCCAGGTGGATGGCCATAGTTGTACCCATTCATTGCACAAGGCGGCAGACGTCCGAAAATACCATTCATTTCTGCTTGCTTCTCTTGTCCGCCGGTAGAGTCTAACAAGTGAGCATGAGATACAGACTGTTAGCGTGAAACATTTGACCCAGACATCAGATTCGCATGTGACCTGCATGAGGGAGCTCTAGAACTGTCACTGTGATCAGTGACAGCTCGGAAAGCTGACCTTCCATTTCCCGTCCCATTTGAACACTTTAATAACGGCGTTATCTTTCGCTAAGAAGAAATAAATACGCCTAATCGTTCTGCTGAAGAGAGATAATTTCATCGAGATCACGCAAAATTGAACACGTTAAAGTTTCTGCCTTTTCTCTTGCGCGCCTCCTGATATTGCACGTGACTCAAAGTTGGGGTACCACTGCAGGCAGCAAGCGCCTTTGACGTAATAAAGCGTTCCAAATTCCACGGGGACACGCATAAGAAAACTAGCAACGGAAAGAACTGGCTTCCCTCTGTAAATAGATCACAATTTATTTGTTTGCTTTAAAAATAAATAAACTTATTTTACGCTTTTTGGGGTATTGAGTCAAAAACCGTGAAATCACCTGCTGTTTCTAAGGTTTATACAGCTGCCCCGCATGGTCACAAGTGCTTCCCTAACTCTACGCAGTGGAAACAGGGAAAACAATTTCCTCATTCTTTTATTACGCAAACGCCTTGTCGTACATCTAGAGTTATCGTAAAACGGTTTTCAACCAATCACACCAGACGCAGTCAATTCTTTATAAATGTATGATAAAATTATTACAAAGAATTGAATTTCACGTACTTTCTGGAGTCGCCTTTTGGTAAAATGCCAAGCAATTGATGTAATCTGCATGAGGGTCATTTTTAGGGTTTCCGACAGTTGCTGGTGATCAGATAATTGTGAGAAAACAATAGATGCACGCACCGGGTTGAGACATAACTCTGGGAAATACACATTGATCGCCGGCAGACGTTCACTAAATTTAAATTGAGGTCAGCGCAGTGTTATGTGCTTCACTTGCTCCGGGAGTTTTATTTTACAATCTTATCGATATGAACGTGTTGTTTAGATTCACAAATTTAGATCCAGTGGGTGAAGAGCATATTTTTACCCGGGTTATTTATAGCCCGTTATCGCCTTTTTGGATATTTCTGAACAAATCTAGATTTATCGCGCAATGCCGACAAGATAACAGTGACAACGTAGATGTTTTTTAAAATGCTTAGAAAATCGTAGAAGAACACGTTTTACCTCAGGCGTTCTTGTCACTTTTCCTCACCTTTATCCTAATTAATGTTTTGTAAAGAATGCCCGGAAGGCAGTGACACTTTGATATTTTCATGATATCTGTCGCACTCTCCATTGCAAAGTTTTGTTTAATGAAAAGATTAGGTAAAGATAAACTAGATCAACACCATGAATACCAGTTCGGGTTCTCGTTAGAGGTAAGTGAACTTTATATTCTGAATACAGCACGAGTAAATGTTTCAAGTGGTGAGAGAGTTCTGAACAAACTACTTTCTAATCTGTCAACAAATTCCACGCAATTGCGAGCTTGAATTTATATATTAGAAAGGCGGGGTAAACACTCCCTTAAGCTGAGTGTTAAAACAAATAGAAACAGAAATAAAACAACGAAATTCTCGAGTCTTCAAGGTTGGAGAGGTGCCAGAATACACACGCATGAGAGTTAATTTAACGCCTATTTATACATCATATGATATTCTGTTCTACTCATTTGCACATCACGTACAGCGGTATGGGGAATGAAGGCGCATTCCGCATTACAAATATTCCTCCTTAATCATTTTTTCGTCTTGAAGGAGATCGTAACGAAAATAAAAGGGGCAAGTTTCGAAAGAAACTGTGGTGCTGCGTCAGTGGGAGTATTACAAGATAATTTGGTTTTATCAACTGGGTTGATAATGTGAATTGGCCACCGTAAAGAGATTCGGAAGCTGACGTTTCGAGCGTTAGCCCTTCGTCGGAGCGAAAATAGTTTGGACGGGATCAGACACTTGACTGAGTATCATCTTAGCTGTAAGAGTAGTTCACCAATGAATTGTCTGTACATATTCGCCCATTCATTTTCTTGAAGTGATCAGTGATGTTTTGGCTGCAAGCCGGCTTTTGGTATGAGAAACATTATTAAACGCCCGTGAAATTTTTGTAAACACTCGCCTGTCAGCTTGTGTTCCCATGGCATTTCTGGTTTTCCCAAACCTCTACTCGTGTTTCTATCTTGTTTAATATTTAGGATAATCTTAGAAGCAAAAGTAGATCACATGTACAAATAAAGAATTGTCTTTACATATTTGTCTGTTCATTTTCTTGAAGGGAAATACTTCGTAGCTCGTAGTAAAGCTACATTTTCCAATAAAAGTTAGAAAAATACCCTGCAAATTAGAGCACGTTAAAAGGCTTACTGTGACATTTTTATAGAAACACAGAGCCAAATGACCCAATAATGGCAACTGAAAATTTAAGAATTGATAATCGATATAAACGCCGTTTTGATTTCCTTTCTTTTTCTCCCGGTGTTTTTCAGAAGTAATAGTAAACCATCCTTCCCTATTTCTATCGGTTTCTTAGAAACATTAACGCTCATGAAAGTTTGGGAGAACTCGAAAAAGTTTTGATAACTTTCCCTGGCGGTGCGTGTTCCTAGAGCATTTCTCATTATTCCAAATTTCTACTCGTGTTTCTATCATGCTTAATTCTTATAAATAACTTCACCGCGCACTCTTGGATATTATTTAGAGCGAAGCACTTAATGAAGACTTCTAAAGCACCAAAATTGGGCTGCCTCTCAACGCGCTAATTAAAGTTTATGTAAGGATCAGTGTTCAAATTTAGCCTAAGCTTGACCTACCTAAAGCAATCCTTTGTCTTCTGACGCCGACTCTCAGTGAACCAGTCTCTGCCTGAAGCCTTAAAGACGAGACTTTGATAGTTTTATATCTGCTCAAGTTATAGTTACGGCGTTTCTTTCTTTGCTGATGGGTTTCAACTGAGTATTCGTGCTAACAGGTAAACAACGTGTTCATCATTTAGGGAGTGAATCAAGGCTATATTTAGCACTCACTGCACTACGTCAGAAAACTCAGGAAGCTTATAGCACAACTACACTATACAACTGACGACATGACCATAAATTCCAGTCGAGGTTGCTAGAATTAATTCAAGTTGTTTTCGTCATTAACATGACCTTCATATTTGCAATGTTTTTTTCTTTTACAGTTCTTAGTCAAAAATGTTTGCCAGGCGTTTATCACATTTTTGAACCGAAATCACGCGGTATAGGGGTTGCTTTCAAGGATCTGTGCTTGTAAAGACAAAGCAAATCGTATGTGACAGATTACTAGGCAAAGTTTATTATTTTGATCTCCATGATTATCAACTCATTTATCGAAATCCTTATTTACATGGGCGATATACTTCCTTCTTCGAATTATACGGGCGCTGGCTCATGAATTCTATACATAAAAACAAAGCTCAACAGCATTATTTTCACTTGAATAATGGTCACACTCTAGCGGTTTATTGTTAGAAGAGACGTTAGAACGACTTACGCTTTGACGTAAATAATAGTGAAAATTTCAGTCGACGAGTTTTAAACATAATCAAGGGGCCATCATTGTCAACGGAAAGAAGCGACCTAGGGATATTGATTGCCAAGGTTAAGCTGCAGGGGTCTAAATGGCTTTAATTTCGCGAACGAACCTGTTGCAAGCGTATGTCTTGTCCCATGACTGTCAATCCAGCCTTAACAGTCATCCCAATTAGAATCTAGCTGCGAATTTCAATGTAGTAAAACACTGCCATCCTTAATGTAAGAAAACTCTCTGAGCGCCATTTTACCACGAGCAGTTTGTCCGCTAGTCAGTTATATTGCTTGTAGTAGAAAGAAGTCATAGAAAACCTCATGAACAAATCTGTTTTCCCGAGGCACAAATGGATGACTGAAGAATATCTTTACCTAATTTAACAAACGCATGTACAGCATATTGCTGTGTGGTCCTGATTAACACCCGCTGACAAGAAATAAGACGAGTTTCTGGCGAGGAAAGGAAAGCTTCATTGGTGTGTAGAGACTAATCCGCTAAAAACCATGTTTCATGCAACCACGAAAACTTGATCCTAGCCTGTAACATTTCCTCTGTTAAGTATTCAGCAGACCAAAACATGATCCATCTTTGAGCTTTTAACTCAATCATGTACAATTAGCTTATAGCAACGATTTTTCGAGCAACACAATTAAAAGCGAAATGACTCAACGGTCTTGGTAAAAGTAATATCATTATGTAGTTAAATCACGGTTTCGATCATCATGCTAAGCATTGAAAACAGATCATTGCACAAGCTCAATATGGTACAATCGGTAATAATCAGTTTTACACCTGCTCGATCTAGTTTTTTAGAACGATTGATAAACGTTCGTGAAGAATGGATTGAAAAATAAAGAAATTCTGCAGCATACACTTCGTCGTTCTAAACACACCCTATTGTAAACAAAGCGCAAGATCTGATTGGCTAAGATGGTGTCAATCTGCCCATCGGCCGGATGGACCCTGACGACGGCTCCTCGACTAGGTTTGGTGTAAACAAAGGCTTATTTCTCTTCAAATTGTTTTAAGATGGACCCATGACATAATACGAAAATATAGAGTAAACTAACAAATAAACAATATATATAAAACACAGCAGTGTGCTGCTTGATCAAGATCTACGTAGTTTAATTGTTTGGTCCCTTTTCGAATGTGTATGATGCTATTACATTTAAACAAAACTTAGCTAAGGTAAGTTTAAATCGAATTACTCTCAACAAGGAAGAGTTCCTTTACATGCATAGCTACATGTTTACAACATATATTTTTACGATACGACAATAAGGCCCATATAGACAAACAAGCTAGGACGAAAAGACGTATTGCAGATAGTGGATGGAACAAGTGACGCTGTTTCTTTAATAAGCAATTTCTACTTAAGAATTGTCCAGACTCTAGAAGTTAGAGACCGAAATCAAAATAACATGCTTTATTCTAAATTCACTTTACCTTTGTCGTCTATCTTTCCTGTTTCGTCGCGATGCGGCGTTTTACGAGTCTTCAAAGCAAAGTTTACTTTCTCACTGAACAATAACACACTTTGGAGATTTTAGAATAGTTAGCATATTTCCCTTCCGTGCAGTAAGGTTGACTTGGAGACATTTCAAGTGGTATGAAAGGAGGAAGAAAGTCTTTACATAGTTATCGTACTGATAGTGAAAATATTGGAGTTATAGAATGTCTTTGCTGTCCTACAGATCTCATCTTGTGAAGAGTATTTGACACGTTCTTTTGTTTTTGCCAAGGCCAGAAACACAAAATACGAGAGTGGATCCAAAATCCAAAATCCAAAATCCAAAATTGGAATTAAACGTCACCCCTAAACATATCTTTATTTCGTTGAGAAATAACACTATCTAATTCGCGTTTGTGATGACCTGAAATTTTACTATTTCTTTTCGTATTTGAGGGCATACAGTTTGCCTAATTGTGATCGATGAAAGTCCTTTCTAATAAGACTGGAACCACTCACAAGTCACGTCTATCTATACGGGACGTGCACAATCTTGTTCAGCGAGGTGCAGCTCATGTCAAGTTTTGAGCAAAGAACCTGACGGCCGTCTGTAAATAGTACGTAAACCAACAGAATTAATTTGATAAATTACTGCTGACAAACAATTCAAACAGCACTATACTGAAAATTCCTGCTCAATAGCTTTTGTGTCATGGCCATGCATACACAAAGGTTGCGTTCACAGATGTAAAACGTTAGAACCACTTTATACAGCCTAATGAACATTACCACACAAAGGCACTGCTCAATAACTTTCTTGGAATACTCGTACACTAGAATTCTGTCCACCAAAATCAACTTTGTAAAGCCTCTTTATTCCAGATGACCGCTTAACACTTTTTAATTATGGTCACTCACTAGCCAGCTAGGGTTTTCTCCACAGAATTTAAGGTTGGGACCATCTTATAGAGCACTGATGTTAAAACGGCGACACCACATCAAAGTTTGCATAGTAGCTTTTATCACTTGAATGGTTACATTCAAGAATTTCATCTACAAAATAAGAAGTACACAACTCAAGGCTTGAGTCTATTAAGACCAGGGTTGTTAATTCTGTCTAAGTAGAAGTGCAATGTAGGGCCGTCACATTAGGCGATGCATGCAAGATTTATTTTTTGATGTACACAGTCGTTTAAGTTAGCCATGTGGCAAAACATTTGGTTTTGCAAACCGTGCTTGCTTTAGAGGAGAAAACTAAAAGGTCCTAAAAGAATCTTAAGAAAAAAAGCCAAAGTATTCACGAATGGCAAGGAGGAGAACTGCATGTACTTTACTTTTTTTCTTCTTAGTTCTGGCTTAAGACTGGTAAACATTCTGGGCTCCAATTTGCGTTAGCCAGTAGTTGTATATATAGGTTGGAAACAAGGAAATGAGGGGACATTCGCCTAATTTTCTGTTGGTTGAAGATTATGAGAATATCGCCGTAAAATGGCAGTTCTTTCAGTCATATGTAAAGAAAATCAATTCGTTGAACTCAACTCAGTTCGACGCATTCACAGGAGTCCAAATTTCTGTTGTTTTTATACACGACAAGAACATACAATGTTATGCAAAGAAACAGACACTTCTCGTAGCTAGGTATAATTGTTTTTCCTCGCTTTTGGAGCCAACTTTGGGGACGAAAAACACGACATGTGGTTTCATACATTGTGTAGCGTTCTGACGCAGAAACTGAACTTCGGACCAAAACACTTGTTGCTTAGAAATCGCACCAGATAAAACCGATTTTATGAATCAAGAAGATTATGCCTTCACGTCATCTAGTCCCATATGGACTTTAATATGCTTTGTTTATTCAGCAACACTAGTCCGTTTTCTGTCCTTTGTTGCGGTTAACACCAGTGTGTGTTTGCGACCACAAAGATAAAATGCCATTTGCTCTTACACTTTCAATGATAATTTCTTCAGTAAGCCTTTCCAACTGTCAGTTCGAATCTTTATCAGTCACGAAAATAAGCAGCAATATTGAATCGTGTTTTCATTTCATCAAAAAGAATGGAAACATATTAACAACACGTTTAATTCCTGCTCAGCGGAATGCGATGGAACTCTTACCCGACGCTTGAAATGAAAATGAACTTTCCTGTTTGGACCCGTTTGAGCTGAATTTCACAAATGGAAATGTCAGAGGGACTTCTTCAATTGAATTTCAACATGTTAAATGATTTTTACAAAACGTCGATTTAAGCAAATAAGAGAGCAGATTTTCTTGAATTTCTTATACATTTTCTTACCACCACACATTTCAGTAACGCTACTGAAACCAGTCAATGTAGCATGATAACTCATATGTTTGACAACATTAAATTAACAAGCGTTTACTTTGGAAAAAAAAAACTCGCAAAAATCAACTTCAGTCGAGGAAAATTGTAGCAGTTTATTTAAACGCTGTTTTGACTCGTCCTTGGCAAACATTTCCCGCATATAAACATATTTCATTACCCATAGAAAAACAAATGGAAGCGTTTTAGTTGACATTGCGTGTTCCGTGGTTATGTTTTGTGATCCGCGTGTCAATAATACACGTCCCCCACAGATGTGAACTTGGCGGGAAATGTCACGCGCGGAGCGCCACTGATTGTGTAACATCCGCTTCTTGATGAATGAAATAGACAGTGACCTGTTTTTGCACCGGAGACAGCAATACATCATCTCTATTGTTAATTTTGAAGCCACAGGAGGAAAACTGGACGATTATTTGACTTAACTCCGACCAAAATTAGAGCCTTTTTTCGCACACACGAAATGCTGTTTATCACGGATTAGTATTATCCCATTATCAACGTATAAAACGACATTCCCCATCAGCGTTTAAGTACTGAATTGCAATTATATTTTCGTTGAAAGGTGTTTCTGTGTCACCATTGTTGTCTCGGCGTTGGCATTTTGACAGACAAAGAGGTTGGATTTGTAAGCGAGTGGGAAACTATTGCGACAGCTGTTGGTTTCTTTTTATGCACGTAAAACACTTTCCTAATTTCTCTGAGAACAGGAAATTGTCAAATTGGTTTAACTCTGTAGGTTTGTCAAATATTGTTTATAGCAACGCCCCCTCAATTTACACTTTCGCACAAAACTGCTGTATGCATTGGACTTTGCTAAGCTCTTGACAATAAAATTCGAGATCAATAGTTCTTTTCCACTAGCGATCTGTGTTGAAAGAACTCTACGGCTGGCGAGTGCAATGATAATATACAAACTTTATTTTTAATTTCTAGCTAACATATCATTTTCTTCTAACGAATGATAGCAAGTGATCAGTACTTTCCGGTCACTTCTTCTTCTTCGCTTGGAGTTAGATCACTGGCCCTTTTCCTATGAGAGAAAAGAGCTCATCGCAAGTGTCTTGCAAGTGAAGTGATCTACATGCTTTCAGTTAGAACGTGGGAGACTACATGAGCATGTTTTTCAGAGCAGAGAGTATTGAAAGATGAATAGTCATATGTTCGTTGTATTTGGCTTTATCACATTGGATTTCGCTTTGACAATTAGCAGGACAACGTGTTAAAATTTTAGATTTATCTTACGAAGTGTGGACTGGACATGTTTCCGCTAGCAAACGAAATCAAAATCCGACCATGGTGTACATGTATAGTCGAAGAATTGCCAGATACATTCTCCACTTTGTGGCCGGTTAGCACTTCAACTAGCACAGATCATTAGCAGAACAGACTTAAAGAGATACAACACCCAGCTAGTCTCGAGGAGCACAACAGAATCACTCGCCACTGTATCTATCCGACTTGTTCATAGCGGCGCAGTACATTGTTCATTTGCGAAAGCTCAAAGGAGCATTTTAGCATCTAAAAACACGTGATAAATCAAGGCAGGCACGTGTGTAGGCGAAAGGAAAGGAAACTTAAGATCTCAATTTTGTGCTGTGCTGTTATCGCCGTATATTAAAGACTTCTCATCGTGTAAGCTCCATGTGCTTTCCATTGTAATATGTGGTAGAAATCCCGGGTAGATATTAACTGCGATTTAACTGACGGGAGAGGAAGAAATGTGGAGAAAGCGAGACGAGAACTTGCGTTTGTGCATGTTTGGTTCACAACACGGGTGTATGTTTTGACTGCAGTCATAGTTTGGTGTTTCGTCACGGTTTAGTGACTCACACTGCAGCAAAATACTAACGATAAAATAAACGAACTCGTGTTTTCAAAGACAAGAGGATATAGGACTCAAGATGTAATAAATTAAAGCACATTCGCAGTATATTAACCCATTATTCTGTAGCCAGACTTACCTACAGTTCCCAAGTTTTCGTTAGCCTACTTCGCTGAAATTGTGTTAGGGCTATCACAACGCTGTAATTTCCTCAAATTAATTGATAAGGGCCAAAAACTCTTGCTTGGGTCTACTATATCTCCGTTCTAATCCAGTGTCGCTGCTTACAAATCTTTTCCGGGGTTGTCTAGCACTTTCGAGCTCTAAAAGCTGTGTTACACATACGGGGTGTCTTGAGATAGAACAGGGTTTTTAAAGAATTTCTGCTCTGTGTCAAAACATAATGGCACCAAATTTAGCTGGCGTGGCTCAGAGAAGACCCGTATGACCCCTGGTGTTTGGGGTATTGGCTTATTAACGAAGGTGTTGTCTTTTTAACGTAATGGACACTAGTAAAATATATAAGGCGCCAGAGTCTAGACATTTCTTTGTGTTTCCCCAGCTCAAACCGCCCATTTTCTCGTATTTTCTTCCTTAAGAGTTGCAAGATCTGGGGTGTGCGTTTTCCAATACTATAGCAGTTACACACTTCAAGATTTTGTAAAAAAAATAATTTCTTTTTTGGTCAGCCTTGGTTTTGCATGACTTCAACAATTTCGCCATTTGGCATTTGGCAGACAATAGAAAGAACTGTCTAAATTTCATTTCCGTTGAATACTTTAAATAAATCAAAAATGGTCTTTTGTTTGTGTAAAGTTCCTTGTCAGTTCTGATCACCTTCACATTTTTCGTTTGGAAGAAAACCTTTCCCAGATTAGATTTATAATTAGCCGGGAATTAGTTAGGGAGGGGAGAAATCTCTACCCGGCCTACGTAACTGCCAATAGCTCACAAAACAACAAATTAACGTTTTTCAATGCAGGGGTTACTAGGAATTTATAATAGGTAGGATTTACTCAAGTGTAATGATCTGGACTGATAATTTTCTTTTTATAAACTCAGGGCAGTCTTATAACCCCTTTTCTTATCGATCGGAGGGAAAATGAATCGCTCAATTGACCCTTTCAGGAATGCAATGTATAACCTAGGAGCTAACAGCGGCCTAAATGACAGATTCGCTTAATTTTTCGGGCATGTAGGTCGAATAATTCCGGAAACGTTAGATGAGAGTAGTCTGAAAGCGGATCAACTTTTAAAAATAGGTTTTATCGATGCGTGCAGTCAGTGTTAATTTTCCTACTGAACAAAAAGTCGTGAAAACCTGGCAAAGTTGCAGTAATTTCTTAACGTGACTGAAACGCGGCGGTTTAGCAGTGAAAAGCTGTGCAAGACTGATTGACATCTTATTTCTCCCAATAATATCAATACATTTTGTAGTAGTCCAGTCATGAGAATAGAGACTATCATCATGTTGTGATATTGTCTTGTTGTACCACTGACTTCGTAGAGCTAACATTTCAAAAAGAAACCAAAAAACGTACATTACATTACTTGCAAAAGATTTCGGGCGTTTTATTTCGCCCCAACACTTTTTATCTCATTTCGGACAAATTTCGGACAACAATTTCGGATAGCTAAAGTACATTTATGGCTACAAAACACGAATTAGACAAGAACAACATCAAACGATGATAGTTTTACTATGCCCTGCAGGTTTTAAGAATGACCGGCTAGAAAATAACAGCATTTCTATACGTTATACGTATGACAAGTAGTCAACTAGGGTTCGCTTCATAAAGCCCAGTATAAAGCCATAAAGCCAGCATAAATTAAACTAAGAGCTTTGGAGCTAGTTCATAGTTTTGTACTGTACTGTATATATTTCGGACGGTTTTATTTTCGGACACTTTTTTTGTCCGAAATTAAAATCGTCCGAATTTTTTTAAGCAGTAGATAATGCGTTTCAACCTTAGGTCAGACGGTTTAGGGCTCACACTTCAAAGCAAGTAAGAACAAAAAAACAATAATTTGATTTCATAACAAAATGATTTTGTCAACTCCAACTTACTTCGATGATAGATTTTATTTCGTCAAGCTAGACAAACTTGATTTTCCAATTTCCGGAGTTCACTTAAATAAGAAGCTGGTATCTTTTTGGTGTCTCGTTTACGAATCATTCACAGTAATGCTGAACTCTAGCCGCATTAAATTTTGTGACAACGTGCAATTTGCAGAAACTGAGCTTGTTATAGCCTGAGTAGCAAGCGTTTCCAAAAAAAACACGCGAAGGGAACGAAACTGTAAGCGAATGCCAAAAATAAGGAGCAGGGGGAGGGGGTGAGGCGAGCAACGTGGTTATCAACTGAAATTCTCCGACATGAATGTCATACATCAGAGGGGAAGGCGACTCTTCCTATTTAACACCAATTTCTGCAGACCTCCGGGTTATTCAATAGCCACTTTTTGCTAATCTGGGATTAAACATATATTTAAGGTTGGCTTATTTCCCCTTGTTTGAAAAACGTCCATTTATCTCCTAATTTTCGATTTCAACGCTGAGCAAAGTTAATTAAAAGTAAATATACGAAATTAAAAAGAGAATTCTTGCTTTAAACAGTTTGGCCTTGTTCGAGAGAGACGTTCAGCGTTTTTTATCAGTGTGTCTAAGATCATAGCCGGCTTGGTCTTGCTTACGGATCACAGCAAAAGGAAATTAAATTGGTCCGGCTCAAATCCACACCTCAAAACTAAGTGCAAATCATACAGCATTTAGCCTTATCATGGAAATCGGTCTGGAAATTTTTCAGATATAAATCATCCTTAATTGATTAAAACACTGTTATTGTCACATTTACTAACTAACTTAATTCCTAAAAGTCGCGACAGAGCTCTTTACTCAAAAATGATAAATTAACAAGATCACGACATTGGTGGAAGGAAAGAACTTGAATTGATTTGCATGGTAGGTAAACTGAGAATAATGTACAAACAATACAATACAATATTGTATAATAATACTATATAATAGATTGTTCATTTAATTACTTTTTTACGAAGTTTCAATGAGCTTAGACAGTAACCCTAAAGACAAGAGAAGAAATGTGACAACGCATATTAAGTAGACATTATTTAAACATGGTGGACAATGGAAATGGAATGAGAGCTTATGTTTGGAGGTGTAGAAGGAAGCGAATAATAATGATGGCAAAAAAAGATCATTCCCAAGTTTTTTTAAAGTAAGATGACTAATAAAAACACGAGGAAACAAGCGGGCGTGGTTACCATGGTTACTGAAAAAGTGTACTGGAATAGTAATTGCAGCGATGAGTCCATAACAGGTGGAAAGGAGCGAGATGAGATATAAGATAAATTGGTGTACAGCAACCTCCACATATTAAGCGAGCTGACTTTAAAAGACTCAGCTAAATGATTTAACGTTTTCATTTCATCGCCTGATTCTCTGAGCTAACAGACTGGGAAGTTTCTTCAGATATATTCCTAGGTAAGTCCTATAATACTTCCATCAATGTGCTAAAATATGGCAACGATCTTTGGCGAATCCGAAATGTTTAGTTAACTTTTTTTTTCAGGAATAAGTAAATCTCATTTGTTTTTCTTATACAGGATAAAGAGATCGACTTTAATGATTTTACGTCTAAACAAAAGGATGGCAGTTTACTGTAACAACTGAGACCACATATAACTTATTTAGAAAATAACCCAAAGCAAATACGCACGTTGATTGGTTCAAAACCGTGTTTCTATAACTCGATAGAAACACAGAACTAGCACGAGCTGTTGACGTAATGAGGGCGCAAACAAAGATAATTTACATTTTCATGATCGAAATAAACAAGTAGTTTTTCTTTTTCTCCGTCGCGGTATTTTCTAAAAGAAATAGAAAACATGTTCTCCGTGTTCCTATCGAGTTATAGAAACACTCGTGAAAGTTTGGGAGAACTCCAAAAAGCTGTGGAAACACTCGCCTGCCGCTCGTGTTCCGGCATTCCACAGCATTTCTCGTTCTCCCAAACTTTCACTCGTGTTTCTATTTAACAATAGACCATTTCCGAGTTACCTAAAGCCTCCCTTTCAAAGCGAGGCCTGGTGCACAACCATTCATATGAAAATGAGTTTAATTTGCATGAGAATGAAATCTCATTTTCATATGAAAGGATGAGCACCAAGACTCGCTTTGAGAAAGAGGCTAAAGATAATTCGGAAATGGCCTATTAGATTATGAGCTCGAGATTTCTATCGCGCGATAGAAATCGAGAGCGAATAATCTAATTGTTTTAGTATAAATCTACTAGTCGTTCAAAACTTAATCTAAATCCTCTTCTCAACACTTCGAAAACGCCAAGAAACGGCCGTCATTTTGTTAACAAGTGCACACTGTTACGCTACTCACTATCTATCACAGAATAGATAGTGAGTAGCGTAGCCAATCAGAGAACGGCCTTCGTGATAGAACGCTAGTTGATTTATACTAAAACTCGATAGAAACACGGCACATGTTTTCTATTTCTTAAATAGAACTTCATTCGACCTTTAGAGGTGTCTCACGCCCAAGCGATGTAGTGAGTCCAGTTTAAACTGCAGATACCTACGCCTCTATATAAAATTAAAGCTTTTTGAGCTGGCTATCAAACTATACCAAGAGCTTTAAAACAAAATTAATTGTTGAATTTTTCACGCAGACACGTTTTGCTATTTATGTGTCAAACTAGCTAGTGCCGGTCCAAATTTGAGGACAAACGAACAAATTCCTTTGGCTTACAAAAGGTGATTCAGACGCTCACATTTAGAGGTCGTGAAAAATTCGATACGTCATTTATTTCAAAATTCTTGATATAGTTTGATAGCCAGCTCTACAGGCTTTAAGTTGATATAAGGGTTTAGGTATCTACAGTTTAAACTGGACGGGCTACATCGCTTGGACGCGACACACTTCTTAAGGTATACGGTAGCCTTAGGAACTGAATACATGTATCCTATGCAGGCATCTCTCTGTTGCCGATTTTTCTTTAGTCCTATAAACGTTGTTTTTAGCATTATATTGGCCATAGAATAAAACACTGCATATCACAATGAAAGTAGGTAATGACAAGAGATCACCGATGATCTTCTCAGTTTCGTTTTTTTCTTCCGAAAAAACGACATCAGTTTTAACCGATACAACCACTACAAGTTCGCTAGTAAAGTCCATGCCACAATCAATGATATTTTCGTACAACAATTGACTCCAAAGTAAGAGTCAATTGCGACAAAACGTGTGGATTAAGCCCAAAGGGTCATTGACGAATAAATTCGACTTTATTCTGACTCAGGTAAATAAGCTAAACTTATTTACTTCCGAGATAAACTGCGTTTTTAAGTGTCATAAGCAATGGGTATTTCTTTGCTTTTAAATAAATTCTGATAAGAGAGTAAAGGGTAGATTATCCCACTAATAATATAATGATAACGATTTTTTTCTGTCTGCCTGTTTATCAGCTCAAACTAGCGACATGTAGGCAATGTTGCCCTCTGTCAGGCTAGCCTCTGCATAATCCGGATAGTTTACTGAGAGGTATCTCAAATCAAAACAACCGCAAACAAGATATTATTTATAGTACTAGTCTATAGTTTTAGCTTATAATCTTTCAACTGCATTGATGTGATTTCCTCCTAAGCCGCATAAATTTAAGTCAGCCAGCTCAGTAACATACACAATCTGAAAATTGATAGAGATCGGTGAGGAATTCAGAATCCGTGGGAAGTACCAGGAAAAGATGAATACTAAGCGAATTCCCTTTTACAGTAAGTTGCAGAATTTTGAAATTTACAGACATTGAAGTACTCAGATTTGACAGGTTTCCGATCCTTCTACAAACTTCGTACAATCTTCAAATTTCAAATGCTCGTTTTTATAAGTAGCTTATTTATGAAATAATCGGGTGTATTTCTCAGTTGAAAAATGCAAACAATGATCTGTACTAGTTCTGATCCGTCGGTTCTCAGACGATACTAACGTATTGTTAAAGCCGTCCCACAAAATTTAGCCCGTGCTCGTTTTGCAAAACTGTGATGAATGTGGAATTAAATCGGAATTGTTATGTCTAGTCCACAGTCGGTCGGTCTTTATGTATTATAACTCGCCGCTTTAGAGGCATGCATATTCTTTTCAGCTGTGACCCCTATTTTGGGGCAAAAATGTGAACAGAATTCGTCTTCTCCTAAAAATGCTTGAAACTTTACAAATGTGTTAATAATCAGCTAGGCTGGAAGTTTAGCCGCCTATCAGCGCTTTATTCCAAGGCTACTAATCAGACAAAGTAAATAACGTTAAGACTTCAGCAAGTTTTATCCAATCTCATCTTTTACTCATCCGACAGTTATCTGAGACCTTCCTAACTTTCCAAACAGCGCAGATCTGCATATTTTCAGCATACAGTTATCACTATGAAAAAGCGCCGAAAACTGGATAATCTGTAAAAACCGAACATTTTAAGAAACGTGGGAAACATATTCCGTCTTCAACCATTTAAACAAAACAACTTTATAAATGTTTAGATAACCTGGTTATAGAGAAACGGTTCTTTGTCAGGTTTAACTCAAATCCTTCCTTGAGCTGTCTACAAAAACAATGCGAAAGCTTATCCTATGTTATTGGATAATTTTCCTTTTTATTTCATTTTTAGTTTAATTTTCAGTATCAATATGTTGCCAAGCGGATGTTCAAGCAAGTCACGAAAGAGAAGAAATTCGTCAACTTGGGTGAGCTTTTTTCTGTACCAACAAGCTTTCAAAAGATCAAAATGAACTTCAGGGTGACAATCCGCCAGTGTGGAGAATTAACGTCACAGTTGGTAAGTTGGTATTCTATGCGTCTACAGGCGCGAAAGAAACTGATAATGGTGACGACGATGATGACGCTGTTGTTGATGATGATGATGATAATGATGTCGACGTTGATGATGATGACGACGACGATGATGATGACGATAATGGGGAGGGTTAAAACTTAGAAAAGTGCATGTAGCGTCTTACTTGCTTTTTGCATCTGGGAAGATTGAGAGAGGGCAGTTTGTTCTTTGTGTTTTCCCATTTCAGATTTACATCCCTTGATAAAGATTTATGCTTATTCCGGCCAAAAGAAAAATAAATTCGGGTTCTTGTTGACTGCCAGGCCGTATTTTCTATCTCCACTGATAGTTTTCAGCTGTCTGACAACCTTTTCTTTGAGAGTTTACTTGTTAGTCCATGGTCGATGCTGGTTTATCGATGATTTACAAAAATATATGTCTACTCTGTTTACTCCTGTCTATTCCAGTGACTTCTTGAAAATAATTGTCCGAGAAAGACTGAGAGCCACTATAAATACATGTTTAGTCCTGGGAGGGGAAAGACAATCAGTCTAAGATTTCATGGTCGTTGGAATTCGTTTTAATGTACCCTTACTTAGTGGGAAACTGCTTCTCATTTTGACAATTCTGTAGGATTTTTTTATTTACTCGCTGCACACGTCTGAACACTTCTCTTTGCTGTGAAGCAAAACACGAATCTCAGCAGGTATAGTCATAATTGTAACTTATCTGTCGGTAATTAAAGAATTTTTTTAAAAAAAATTACCTCCTCGGGAATTATCAAATATCACATATTTAAGACATTCTTCATGGCACTCGCCACTCGCCCTTTACAAACAATGCACCACAAATTCAGATTACTAGCGATGCGTACAGACATGACCAAAATATAGCATATTTTCTTAAGGATCTCAGATTTCTGAACTGATCTTCTTCGCTTTGTAAAACAACAGCTTAATCTATTCGGCTATACCTTCTTTACACGAATTCTTATACAGTCTCAGACCAAATAAAAATAAGTTATTTCATCTAAACCACTCACTGCTACTGAGTGAGAACAACTCATATCTTATCACTTTGGGATAACCTCTGCTGTGTTTACACATCAGACAGTTTTAATCATGTGTGATTGATAATAAACTCAGCATTTAATTCAGTCAAATTAATTTGAAATCTGCATTAAAAGGTTCAATTGTCTCCTTCAGACCTTAAAAATTCACCGATTCCCCTCCGTTCCCATCTCTTGAAAAAATCTTTCCAAGAATGAGCTTTAAAATTTATTGGAGTTATGGAACAAGAACAGAGAACATTACTTGGATTGCATGAGGCTTAAAGAGACGGTGGGAGAAACCAGCACCATTCCCCATCCACCATCGCTTCAAGGGCCGCGATCAACCTCTATTTTCTCCTTGTGCAAACCACCAGCATCTTAAGAAAAATTGGTAAGGAGAATTTAAAGCAGTGAAAAAGTGAAATCTGACTTGATATTTGAACAGATTCTCCCTAATGATGCTTTAGGATATCTGTAGAAACTGTAAGGAGAACTTGCAATTTGACTGCTGACATCAAGTAGAGGAACATATCTGTGTCAGAAATAAGATAAACGCCGTTCTTCGTTAAATAACTGGATTTATATCATGATTTTATATCATGGATTTATATGATGTTAAGCTGTGTTGTGCCGAGGGGCAAATAAACTGTATGTTGTATCATCCCATTATATTTCTGACCCTTTTCTGAACGTTTTCGTTTCCACCTAGGTGGCAGATATAAACAAAATTCCACAATGACTTCAGTAGTAGCTGATAAACCCAGTTGAAGCTCCAGTTGAAGTTGTTGTTTCGAACGAAAACAGGAGTTATCTAAAATCGTTTCGATTTGGGATGCAACGAATCACTTAGAGAACATGTAACATTTTTTGGATGATCTCAAGAAATAAAGGGATAGAAATATTGATGAAGACATTTGCTTCCATCATCATCCAGTCTGTGCGCGGCACTAGGCGCATAAAGGCCGAAGACATTTGCTTTTGAATACTTTTATTATGTATTTTTACCCTGGAGTCCTTTTGTGAGTGGATTGGCTGACTTCGTGCATAGCCCCTATAACGCTACCCGCGAATCGATAAGGCGAAGAGAAAGGAACTTCCCGGGAACAAATGTATGTATATGAGTAATGCATACATATGAATCATGATAAATAACGAAGAAGAACATAAAATGCGAATAGCAAACTGGCAATGGTCATGCTAAGCATCTCAACTAAAACGAGCTTTGAACTCAAGGTTATCGAGTAACAACTGGACCTTAGAATGTAGAGTGCAGGTTTCGAACCCTAGCTAGAAATGTTCGCCAATTCCCTGGGATTACAAGTCGACCGTGCTGCTGTAAACAGGAACGAAAAACATAGAGCACACCATCGTCACACAGACGAGAAATCAAATTTTTTTACGTATTTTATTCCACGTATTTAGTTTTGCGTAAATTCCATTTATAGCTGTTTAACAGTATTTTTTTACAATGAAGCTTAACTTATACAATCATTTCATATATTAAACGAATTTCAAAATAATATAAAGAAAAAATTTCTTTCATGAACCCATTACAGCCCTGTGAACCATTGGTCATCCTTACATATTCATATAAAATCAAAAATACTAATCATATGAACTGCAGGAAGACAAGCAAAGATAGCGTGCCTTTTGGTATCAGAACTTACAGGCTATGTCCATTTAGCTTCAATAACAAAAATATATAATTACATTTAAACATATGATCATTTCATTAAAGGGTTGGCCCATCGGCCTGTGTATATACCTATTTATAACACTAAATGTCTTAACCGTTTTCCTTTTCCTTATTTACATTATACAGGTTAGCTCAGTCGAATCAAACATCAGGTAGTTTACTATGAAAGTATGTCGTATGATCTGAAGGTACATATGCTATAATTGGTAGGGGCTTCGTTTAACCTATGAGAATTAATGGCAAAAAATATAAGAAACACGATATGATATACTTTCATTCTTCATGAAAAAGTATTTTAGTTAACCGAATTTGTGATAATTTTTGAATATCAGGTGGATTTGAAGTAAATACATGCACGTTGTTGACATGAGAAAAGAATGCAAGCTATGTTAACTTGATGGAAGCAGAAAAAACTGCTTCAAACACAATGCGCCCTGCAGCTGAAAAGATCACTATGTACAAATCAAACGATCTCTCTTTACTGTTAGTCTGGACCATCTACCCTTGCATGCTCAGTTATAGTTAAGGACAGAGATTCTGCCTTGTGGATGAAACCCTATTGTAAAGTGCGACCATTAATATGAAAGCTAACGAGAAATTGTTTTCGTTGATGCTTTTAAGTATTTTACTTTCCTGAGTTGGATTGTCAAGTTTGTACCTTAACACTTGTAGGAGCTAAAGGGTAATTCCTCCTCTTACTTCTTGGTACAGTTTGAATACTTTTCAAGCGGACAAGTGGAAAATATTACGAAACTTCACAGCTTGCAGAACGAGGTATGAATGATGATCTGTGAGGAGAGTTCATTTGTCCAAGCCTGGAAATGAAAGGCCAAAAAAACCAAACCAAGTCTTCTCTTGAGTGATAAAAGGACACAATAACACTTAATAGCTTCGTGTTAAATCCGGAAGCTGCCAGCGTCAAATGGTCGGGTCCATTCAAAAACGCTTGTAAGAGTACACCAACACTTGCAAACTAAACAACTCAAGAAAAGCAGCCATCCACGCTAACTCTTACTAGTTCAGAATCCAACAAAAAAACGTGCAGTCAATACACGTTTTTTCTATCCACCCCAGCAAGACACAACCCGCCAGATTCCCCAGCTTTCGTGCCGGAGGAGTCAGGGCTCTGCATTTTTGTGATTCCCAACGAACGGGTGCATTATTCCAAATTCGACCCTACCTCACAGAAAGATATTGATAAAACCCTAAAAGGTTTTGCCCGCTAATGCCAAAGAAAAACAGGTTTTGTTTCGTGAAAGTCACGTTTTAGAGGATTCTAAGAATAAGTCTAGAACCTTGATCCCTTAAATGCGTTTCGGAGGAAGCGATACTTCTATCGTATTAGGCACAAAACAAGTTTCTTCAGCGGGCTCGCAGACTATATAGGGATTACTGTCAAAGAACTGTATTTGCATAATAAGCTATTTACTAAACTAATTGGTTTTTATGTAAAACCCCGCATATATTAACATAGTTTTCTTCAATTTTTCAAAGGGCCTTTTGCCTCTTTTTAGAATCTCTATGACAACACACATTCTATCTTGGTGCCATCGGATGCATGTGCGCATGCTCTAGAGGCATATAAGATCCACCGTTTGGACTTGAGCAATAATACGGAGGTGGAGGAGGTGGTGGCATAAATGAAGGATTTGCGCTGGACATAGCCATGCTGTTGTTGATGACGGCGTGTGAAGGATATGTGGGCATAGGCCGAACTGAATCATGGGCTGGGCTCCAGATATTGCCGCTACAGCTCGCGTATCTGCAGGGAGAGGGTCCTGCTTGGCTTGTGTCCTTGTTTGCGGCGGGCGTCTTTGGTTTGGGTTTTGGTTTGGGTTCCCCTTTGCTCTGTTGTCGTACCTTGGCGCGTCGATTTTTGAACCACACCTGTTGTATGATGAAAATAAACAAAAAAAACCCTCCGTTTAATTGGAAATGGCGCCTGGGAAAGAAGTGGAATTCAATTGTTGTCTAGTGGTTTGTTTATTTTGTATCTAGTGGCGGTTTATATTGAGTAGTAATAGCGGTTTGAACAGATAAGACGGGAAAAACTAACGAAAGCTTGATTAAAAGCTTTACCAGGAAAAGTTGGTCTAACTACTCAATAAAAACTCATTTAACAAGTTAGGAAGGTTACATTGATGTTTTTATCACGGTTTTGTACAACTTTTCGCCGGTTTAAGTGAGCGTGACTTTTTGGAAAGGCCTTAAGTAGTTTTTTCTGGAAAGTTTCATTTTGAAATAAATACAATATAGAGGGAGACATGTAATATCACAACGCACGCAAAACGGAGGTCAAGCTTACAGTCGAGACATGCCTGCACACGCGATCATAAAACACACGCATGTAAAACATAAAGAGACATTCTTCTTGGAGTAAAATGAAATGTACTTGATAATATCGCTAAATATAGGTTCTTTAATAGCCTGAAAGGTTTGAATGAAAGAAAAATTAACCTTAAAGACATTACGTGAGAGCAGATGGGCTGTCTGAGGGCGTGAAATGTTTGACACTACAATTGTGCGTACGTACACAACCCAGGCACTTTTAAAAGGCTAAATGCTCGGAAGTTGAAATATTTTAATTTAATTAATTGAATTACACCTGATTTGGGGCTAGGCTGGGGCGAAGTGCATACGGATTTTTTTCTATTTGAAATTGGCAATTTAGACTGAGAAATTGAAATGATGTTTAACTATTTTGATCCAACTTTGTTTTCATTTAGTTTGACTTCTCGACAACAAAACGACTTGTAGGACTGACGTAGCAAGACTCAACCACACGTTTTTCAGTTTGGATGTGCCTTGTTTGATTGTACCTTAACCTGATCATTTTATGGTAAAATTTGCCATTTATTAAAAAAAAATGGATGATCAAATAATACGATTTGTGTCATTTGATTGTCTGAAAAACGAACTAAATGAAACAAGTCTTTACAAACGACTGACTACGACTGTTAGTTTCAGTTGTTCAATTCTTGAGTAGGGATCATGTTGTCGACCGTTTTTCACTATCAAGGCTTCTACGTAGTTATCTTGTTAATTTGGACTGCGTATCTTCCTCCATATTTGACAGTGTTTGGCAGATATGGGATCATCGCTTAACACACTAATCAAAGGAACTGGGAGACGTTAAAGAATTGAGCACAAAATTGGCACATCATGTAAACGTGCCGGAAAAAATGGGGAAACTTTTTTTATTGCGCAGTCAATTTGCGGTTAGAAAAGAAACCGTCTTGTCCCCCTTGAATGTTGTCAAGTTTGGTTTAAAGCACGCATGGAAAATGCGTTTGCTGTAGGCCAGAAAGACACCCGATTATCTCTGCGGTCTTAACTGGGTTCAGAGTAGTTCCAGCAGGACCAGTTCCAGAATTGACACAGGTTCGTTGTAAACCACCAAACAACGTGAAACTGTGCTACAGAGTAATCCCGATGTAACAGGAAAACGTTTCTGCATGCTTTACTCAGGTTTATATTTGGGGCCAAGCATTTTTTGAAGAACCAAAACAAAGGACAAATTTACGAGAAAAGAATTTGAAAATTCTTAGCTTGTTGTAACTCTATCAGTTTGTGGCATTCAATGAGATAGAGAGGAACAGCTTGCAAAATCTACAACTTTGTATTTAGGATGTTGTAATTCCACACCTAAGTGACTCGATTGGGAAAGAAATCAAGTAGAAAAGAGAGCAAACTCTTTGATCTTTGTGAAAATAGTTGTATTCAGATTAAACGTTTGGAGTTTGCCAGTGGCAACATTCCCGGCCCCACCTCAGTATCTTCGACTTTTTTGAAACAAAGTTTCCTAAAGTACTCAATTCCCCTTTTACAATCCAAATCGAGTAGTGGAGGCGCCAGGTTTTACAACTTTTTGCCAGTGGGCAAGCTTCAAGCATTCCGATGGATATATTCTATGGCTTGTCGCTTGCCCCCGATTAGGGCCTCACTTGACACTGTTGGCTAATTTGAAGTCGCCATCATTTCTCCGCCTTCACTACAGTGCTGCACGTCCAGAGAATAAAAGCATTCATTAACTCAGAAAAAAACTAAGAACTTTTTTACCTGAACCCTGGATTCTGGTAGATTGATTTTCATGGCAACTTCTTCTCTCATAAAAATGTCAGGGTACTTCGTCTTGGAGAACAGCTCTTCCAATATTTCTAGTTGAGCTTTGGTGAAAGTCGTTCTCTCACGTCTTTGCTTTCTTGGGTAGCCTGAAAATATAGTTGCATGGAATCACGAGGAGATTCTTCGAAACTGCTTCTGCATTGGAATTTGATAGATACCTCATACAACAACGTCTCAGCCTTAGAACATCGAAATTTCTCTATCCTGCTGCAAGTAGTATAATCTTCATCAAACCAATTAAATTTGAGTTGCAGGAATTGTGAACAACTTTCTAAATTTCGTTTCTCTAAAATGTCGTTTCTCCTAAATTGAAATACAACAACTAATCTAGGAAGTCTCGATATGTTTAACATTGTATAAAAATATTTACTTTGGTGCTTTACGAATTTCAAACAATGGTATGTTCGGCTTTGATCTGTAAGAGACCAGGTGCGATGTTTTCAAAGGAATGCAATTTGGTCAGTAAAATTAAAACAATAAATATTTGGGCTGATGTGTTTCTTCTGCATTTACTGTCGCGCGTCCATTTATCATTTGCAATGCCAATAATACACTGGATATAACCTTGGACTGTTTAAATTGCGGTTTCTTTATCATGTTTTTTACTGTTTCATTGATCTCACTAAGAAGAACACTGACGATATTTCCGTTGTCATTGCAACTCCCGCAGATAACTGTAAATGCCGTCATTTCAAAGCTACGGCCATTAACCACTGAAACGTCCAAATCTATACTTTCAGGGATATTAATGTTATCCTTCACAGCAGCGGTTTTTCCAGCCGCAAACGAGTTCGGATATTTCAACAGGAAGAATGTATCTCTACCCTTTAATGGACGTTTGTCTAAAAATACGTAGTCGTTTGAAAATCGGCCTAACTTACATAGTTTTCGCGACCACAAATCCTAGATGAAAATCAGGCACGTTCCGAGCTATGGTAGATTTCAACGATTTCTCACCAACTTATCAAGAATCAAACTTGATGATTACATTTATATACGATAGGCAAAAATCCGTTGAGACAAATACGAAACAGATGCTAACGAATCTAGTGTGATTGCCAATATTTGGGAATAAAATAATGATTTATTTAGCGTTCTCTCCCCAGTGAGGGCTCTTAAATAGGCTTTGTTGAAGCTTGCACTCAATGAAATGCCTTTCACGAATTCTAAATCCACGCATCTGGGAGGTCTCGCTTCACTAGAAAGCGAACTAAATAGACAAGAATCGAGCTAGCGAACTGTGGTTTTAACGACCTCTCGAAGTATTTAACGCAGCTCAAAAAGAGGAAAAAACTTCCTTCTTCTGAAAAGACCATTCTTCTGGTCACCACCAACTCATTCGAATTGTCATTACCATAATGTGTTAGTACAATGGCTACTCTGATGAGCCTTTATGCATGCTTTCTTTCATGTCTAAAAATAAAGTTTAAATCTTGACTCTTACCATAAGGTGGAGCAACCATTGGGGAAAACATGTCCGCGGTTCTTGGAGGCATGTTAAGTCCATTGACCGGGTACGGTGGATAATGGTTCAGAAAGCCCGCCATTTTGGATTCTCGGTGTAAACTGGAGAGTGAGTTATAGGCCGCGTGCTATGGAGGCAAATGAAAACACGAAGTGATGAGCTCGCGGCTTAGTCGCGCGACCTTCTTTACCGGCTTGGCCCCTTAAGGCCCCCCCTACAGATCATACCTGTCAAGGTATTAATACAAAAGACGGGACAGAAAATCCGCTTGTTAAAGGACCTTCCTGAAATTCAACATAATAATAACAAGCCCCTGAAAGCTACACCCAACTTGCCAGATTATTTGGATCCAGGTCAAAGGAAACTATGCAAGCGATTAGGTGACCAAACCTTGGCGAGTTTTGAGCTCGCCGTTCCTTGCCAGTGAACGGGAGCCGCGTTTTTATTTGTCGTATATCAAAACTAGAATATTCATTGCTCTTTTTCTAATTTAAGGCAATGTGGGAGGTCGAACAATATGCAATGGTAGCCAAAAAGGAAGCCGCATTGCTCCAAAATGAACAAATTCACAGTGGATTAAGGTTGTCACGATGTCACGAGAATTGAAAACATGCACGTTTTCGCGCGAGAAGTTTCTTCGTGAATATTCGCAAACGGAAACATTCAAACACTTATCTTTCCTACAACATTTCCCTTCCATTAGCAGCATTAAAATAAGAATAAAAGGTCCGATGGCTCTCGTGATGGAATCCCGTCGTAAAAGAGGACATATCTGAAGTTTAACTTTGAAAATATGCCGTTAGGTTTCGTTGCGGAAGTCCATTCCGTGATAATGGATTTTGTTGCGAAATTAGTGACATTTGTTGAAGAGGATTCCGCAAATCTATGGCACTTCAGAAGAAAAGAACAAAATCTGTAAGGAGACGTAATTAAAATGACACGGCATAGTTTTTGTTATTAATCACAAGCACCAATAGGAGCCTTTGAAGTAATTAATAAGTATGATTTTCGCTCCAAAGAAGTCATTAAAATAAGCGAGAACTGTTGACAATCGTCGCAGCGGATCACCGAGAAAAACTTAAAACTCCCTCGCACATAACCTATTAAGCTTTGAAACCGTTCTGATATATCCAGGTTTTAAAAGTCGTATTGTATAGTTAGAAGTAACGAAGCCGCCAATTGTGCTACCGCGCTGTCGTTCTGCCCTTCTGCATCTAGTTAACGAGCTGCTGACGTTATTTAATTGGAAAACACGTCATCAGAATAATTGTGAAGGAATTCTGTTGACGCCAATCTGCGTAGAGATCTATAGAATATTCCATTCATTGTTTACAAACTTTTCACACTTCTGACTGAAGAAAACTTCAGAGCATCAATTCAAACTGGTTGAAAGAAGCCGATACCTTCAAAGGCTCGTTTGGATGACAAAAAGGTAGTCAGCAGATGCTGTCTTTTTGTTCTTGAAGTTATTCAAGTAGAAAGTGAGACAGACATATTTTTTTCATAGCTTTGTAAAGTTACCCACCCGCCTGCAAGTCAACCAATCCTGAAACAAAAAAAAATCATGCATATCAATGATTTTGTCCGACAGAAGGTCAAAAGATTTAGAGACTTTTGTTGTTGGTTTTTCTTAAGAAAAATGGTAAAGAGACATAGAGGAGTCAGAGACTTTAAAGTATTTTCTTAATTCAGTGATCTGATATAGCGATTAAGCCGACCCAGGTGAAACGTCAGATGGACCTCATTCCAGCAACAAAAACTTGACTGAGGTAGTCCACAATATTACAGTAAAAGCCAGGAATCTTACGTACAATTACCTCGGGTTTTTTCTTTTGACTGAGGATTAATTTCATTTCACTATTTTTCTGCTAATAAATAGGAAATGCAGACCAGACGATCAGGATGAGGTATCAATTCTTTGGTGCATGTATGCGAGCGTTTCGTAATGAAGAAGTCGTTGGATGAAAGTCAGTAATAATTGAAAATGAAAGGTCATAATTCAAAATCTCACTTAAAACACGTGTGAAGAATCAGTTTACAGGATTAATTAATCGCCAAAACGCGTTGTAAGAGTGAGTTCAAAAAGAGTAAGCACTGCGGATATGTTGTCGCGTTCTGATCCGAGAAGATAATAAAACAGACCTCGTACTTACTGCTGTCGTTAATTTACGAAAGGAAACCGCAGAGCCCTGGATATTGAAAGATCGCGATTGATAGCCTTGTTTCTTGACGAGTGAGTTGTAGCTAATGAGAAAACAGAAGTGCACTGAAAAACAAGTACTCACTAATTCAACAGCTTGCGTTTCCTTGAAGAAAGAATTGAGAACACATTTGGAAAAGTAAGAAGTCGGGATGGGTAGGCATCCTTTTTGTGCCTCATACGCAGAAAAGGACATTGCTTCTTTCTTTGATGTCCTTTGTCACTTGCTCGTCGTGCGATAGAGCCAATGTCTTCCTGATTCGAGACATTGCTAGAGACTCCTTATGGCCATTAAGTTGAAAGAATAACCTCCTTTAATTTAATTTTTCAAAGAATAGGACGGATGTTCCACGGATTCGCATGCACTAATCCACAGACAACTTCAGTTTACTGAAGGCTTTAATCATCTTGTTTGACGAACGTATTGCGTGAAATGACACAAGAACGGGGCGGCCTAACGATAAGCTTAATTCTCAAAGACACGATGAAAGTAGTGATCCTTTTATTCTATGCTTGTATTTGTACCACCGCACAACGGCCGCCAAAAGTCAACTTTTATTATGTCACTCAAGGAGGATGCATTCGTATCTATCCCGAATTCAAAAGATTTTCAATTAGAACCAAAGGTGAACTAATTAGTGATTTAATTTTAAGACTGTTAGGTTTGCGGGCCTTGCATATAAGCTCAGGCTATTGGAAAAAGCGGGCAGTCTGCGACACGCCACCCTTGGTAAACAAAACAGAGCGAATCGTTTTAACAGTGAATCTCTCTCCAGGAACAAAGTTCTGTTTCAAGTGAAATACAAATTTAGTTTTGTCTCCTTTTTTTCTTAATTTAACGACTTGTTGCGAAGGCAAAGTTCTTTTAGTTAGTGGTCCTAGAATTTCAAAACAAAAAAGTGTCATCTTCTTTTTTTATATACTTTCCCAGACTTCGAGATCTGCGGTCTGTTAAATTCTTATTTTGGTGGGATCGAGTTTTTTCATGAGTGGGTGGGTTGCATGGGTTTATTCATTCGCATAAATCGTTTCTACAGATCAGACAAAGCTGACAATAAAGCAATTCTTTTTTGAACACCCTTCTCAACCCCCACTTCCTTTGTTAACTAATTAAGAGAAAGGTTCTGTGCCAAATGTGCCCTTAGAGCCTATTATTTGGGTCACTTGTTAGTAATCAAGATATTGAAATGCTTTTTCAAACATCGTGAAAGAACTTAAACCATTCATGGCTGATGGGGCAAAAGGTTGGCTAAAGTTGTGGCCAAAAATGTGTAAACCTTAATTCGCTTGTTTCATTTCATAGCAAACGTAACCTAACAGACAAAGTTAGGTATATCACTGATTTAATAAAAAAACTTACTTTCAGTTTTACCTGGAAAAAGAATGCGTTTTATTGAAGAAATCGTAGTAAAGCAGGATTCAAATCGAGTCGCCTATTGTGGCTTTTCTCAAATGAAAGGCTGATATACTACAGAATAAAGTGTTATTGTCCTCAAGCACAAGAGAGTGATTCAGTCAAGCTTGAAAAAATGAATAACAGAATGATGTTTTTTTTAAGAGAGATTTCGAGATTGTACTCTAAAGTTTCTTGACAAAAGAGTATTACACGAGAGGAAAACCAAATACCCAGTAACAAGTCATTCGCACTACTTCAAACAATTTTAAAATCCTAAAATTCAATTTGATTTTCCCTCGAACACGGAAATGTTTCTGGCATTGAACACTTGAATCTCGTTTTTTTACCCTCGTGAATGACGAATTCATACACGAATACTTGCTTTGGTCGCCAAGTTTCCGGATTAGGATTTACTGTGGTTTGTCGATAACTTCTGGCGCACAACGAGGAACTAAGAGAGGGTAGGGCGACAGAATCATGGAGAAGCTCAACGCAAACACCGACAAAAAGAAAACAATTTCTAGTTTCACTGGCTTCCGCTAGAAACCACTTGGTGAAGGCTACTCCAGGACTCCCGCTTGGAAATCAAACATTTATCCAGAAACTCTCCTGCTGCGCGTCAGCAGAAAATTATTTTATTCCTTTGAGTGGAATCTTCTACTCGTCTTAGTTCAAATGTTCGTCTGTTCATGCATTTTTGTGTTCAATCAGTGAACAGCCTCATGAAAAAGAAAACAGTAGCGCTGTTAGTAAGCAATTGTATAAACAGTAAGCATCTTGTATAAACAGTACTCAAAACTGAATTTCCTTTGGTCTCAATTGACTGAAGGGTTGGTCACCAGATAAGTGATGTTCAACACCCTTTGCTTTGTTCAAATGGCCGGAGACTATTTTTACGCAATTATCTCCTCACATCGTACAGATCGGCACATCGAAATGCTGATTGCACCGAGGTCTTTCAGAGATAAAGGCACTTTTGAACTGTCTTTTTTAACATGTTGATCTCAAAGTCGATATAAAGTGCAAGTAAACACAAACTTCAACACGAAACGGTACTCAATCTAACGGAGAACTGTAAAAACACAAAGGTTCAACGTAAATATTGATCTAGGAAGGTCGTTAAATTCGTACGAAACGTGTTGCTTTTTTTGTAATTTCTCGTGTCATAGCAAGGATCAAAACAGTTAGACCACGTAGCAAATGTCTGTTGAAGGTCGCCCTGTCTCGTTTAATACTAATCTTAAAAGGTTGTCTGCCTATTAACCGCGAAACAGTTGACCATCTGTGTGGGAAGATACCCTTGAATAGTCCTCGCGTGTGAGTTCACAGACTCTGCGGTTGAAATGTGGGAAATACTTCTAAGCGTAAAAATAGCGAGAACCGTTTGAGAAGGGCTATAATGACTTCAACGTGAAGGCAGATATATCGATACAAGCGCTTTGTGGGATTTCGTGGATTCTTATTATCGGAATAATTGGTTTTTGAAAGCGTTTGGTGATCTTTCTTTCACCTTGAAGGATTATTTCGTTTCTATCCTATTATTAAAGGGCCTAAAGGAATAGCTTTCAAATACGACAGCTTATAAAGGCAGTGTCGCCTTATTGGTGTGCAATGCAATTTTCCTATCAAGCTACCGTAGCTAAAATCATCAGGAACAAAGAGTTTATTGTTACGTTTTTTCTTCGCAATCCTTGAGGAGGTGTTTAACACAGCATGTTGCTGTGTTGATGAATGCGAAGCGGTCATAAGCCTCTGTAATTTGTTCTGGATTCCGTGCTCGTCTAACAGAAGAACTCGTCCCTCCCACAAGCTGATAAACAGGCAGGTAAAATTCGACTTAGCTAGAAAATAAGCTCAGTGCTAAATCTCGGTCGAGAAGTACTTAGCACGTTTTTCGTAAGGAAGTGATTTCGTTCGCCTTTCCGGGCATCAATGGCCGGGTCATTAACAACGACTACAACAGCAGCCCACAATTTAGTCGCCTTGACTTACAGGCTTCAATTATTCTGCTTTCCGAAGTAACATGTATCTAAACCAGAAACAGAGTTGTGTAATCTTAAGCATAGATTTAATAAAGACTAACAGGAGCTGCTTATCATCTGGCGGAGAGAAATCGAGGTACTCTGATTAGTATAACTGCGCTTTCGTTTTGCAATGTTGCTGTTTCTCTGGCTTTCAATAGCTTTAGTGGCTTATGTTTTAACTCTGTTTAATACAGTAATGAAAAATATTTAGAAATGGTATAGATGAAGCAAGGATTAAATGAGGATTCAGGATTACTCTACGACGGTAGAATAAAACATGGCGGGGCAGATGTAGATGAGTTGTCACTTACCAATTGCGATTCGCAAGAGTGATTTCGCTTCTTGTACTGGCCTTGAGGTACTCACAGAACAAAGCAGAGCTTGTGTTCTTAGCTCTAACTGAAGACTGTGTAGAAATCCTTACGGTCAGTGCTGGAATGAAAACAAAATGGGAATGAGCAACGATGACTGTGCTACGATCATGTGCGATGCTCCCCGCAGAAAAAGGTTAATATAACATTAACATCGTTAGAGATTCTCGGCGAGAGACTTCCTGAGCTACGCGTAGCGTTGTGGTTTCACGTTTACCTCTCAAAGCTGTGCTGAGTCAAAATAAAGTACAAACCTCTTTACTGTCTTCCCTCAATCAGTTCTAAAGTGATTGTCTTGTAGCTTCCATTGCCCTTCGCTTCTTATAATTGTTTTTATCCTTGTATATTAAACTTGGAAGGGCATGACAAGATAGAGTTTTGTTATTTTAATCACGATAGGCGGGGTACTTTACCAGATGCTGCCGAGAATTTTTTGCGGCAATATTCTAAACCTCTTCAAAAGGCAACTGTTATTAAAATCACGTTCAATAAATCCAAATTGTCCATAGTGTTTATTTCAACAACATTTTGTGAAGGAGCTCATCAATTCTAATTTGCAGCACTTTAGCAAAGTAATAAAGTAAAAGGAGAATGTTTTGGCAATTATCTCATTCAGGTCTATTTGCATTCAAAAGGGAACTGCTTTGGGTGCGCTTCAAAGAAACCAAAACTCCTGGAAAGAAATGGTGATCTTAAAGCCACAATAACTTATACTGATACAATAGGATTCGTTTCAATTGCGCTATTATTGAATAAAATCGTCTATTTTCCTGCTCTTGAGAGCAATTCTAAATTGTATTGATCACCGTAAAACAAAAGCTTACATCAGTTCAAGTTCGTCATTCGGCCTTTCAAGATCCCGACTTTTCGGTGGAAGAGAAGTAATTAGTTGTAATTAACAAGATCGATTTCACTGGTTGAAAGGAAACATTAACTAAAACGTTTGTTCTACCACAAGTCATGACTCTCCTATCAATAATAAATTTCAATATTTATATTTGCTACTCTATTATGGTTAAACATTGGCCCCGGCTCTCGCAATTGACTTGTGTTCTCTAAAATTTTTGTTTAAATTTGATAATTGAAAATTTTTCTCTTAAACAGATAGCTTTCAAAATTTTACTTCAGCTTTTCTTCTGTTTCCTTTCAGGTGGATAATTTTCAATATTTTACTTCTGTTGACCGTTAAAAGCGTTCGATCTTTCGCGTACTTCTTTCTTCGACGCCTTTTCTTTGCAGTGTGTTGTGTATATTAATTTTTGGCGCCCAACTCTTTTGAAATGACATTGTTTTGAAATTTCTTGCAATAAAAATTGACAGGAGGTTCATAAAATCTGAAGTGAAATCGAAGGGATTAAACCTCGCTGTCCCCGCGAATTGTACCACTAAGGGTCTCGCCGGAAATTAAATCAAATCCCAATTTTATTAGTTCCTCGCTTCGTTTGTTCGCTTGGTTCTTTACGAAAAGCAACCTAAGAAGTAGTTAACACAATTTCTAATGTAAAGGCAACAGCCTTGGACACCAAACACAAGATGCTCACTCTAATTATCGACCTACCGACAATATAACTAAAACAAAGTCCTGACAATTCATATCGTTTGCGAATCCAATAAATTTTGTTTTTATAAACATGATCATTTTGATAAAAGCAAAAAACAGTTTTTCCATAGCTGCCTTTGTGCGGAGCGATCACAGTTTCTATTGTCGTGTAACGGTTAGCCATTGGTTTGCATAGATATTAAAAGAATCTTTTCGGAAATCCCTTCCTACTAGTCAGTCAGTGAATGAAAGCGCCTCTCACCGGAAAGCTAGGCGAGTCGTATAAATTGCAATCTAACCAAGATCGACCATTGACAGAAATGGAAACTACTACATATCAATTAACCCTCGCTAATTTTGGCGATGTTCTGTCATCGCGGTAAATTTTCATAAACGGATCAACGTCTTAAACATTCGCCCGTGATAATTGCAGTGGTATTTTGAAGAGTAAAGTGGCGACCGCTTTTCGGAAGACGAAAAAAAAATTAGTGAGGTCTTCATTAGTTTGAACACGGGTACTTTGCAACTCTTAGGAACACCACGAAAATGAAATTTCCTCGAAATTTTTTCTTGCAAAAAACCTAAATAGCGTGCTCGAAAATAACTTCGTTAATTAAAATATACACAGGGCTCTACCGTGACCTCTAAAATTGTCAGGAGACTTACCTTGATATTCAAACTCTATGCAGTTCTCTGTTGACCGTTATTTACTGACACAAACACAGGAAATTTTAAACAAACCAGCGTGGAATGCAACCTTGATGTGCACAGCAGTAAATTTTAACCGGAGTTGTCAGCCATGTAAAAGTTCCTCGAATATCTACTGACCTTGCTCTCGTGATATGTACGTGATATTTATTCCAGCCCTTATGGACTTAATGGTCAATAAGACTACCACACCAGTACTCTGTCAATAGGCATATTTTTACGTGGGACACGCAAGGGTAATTCTGGAAAATGCTCATTTCGCCAAACAGATTTAAGCTTAATTTAACAACAATATACAAAAGAGGACTTACTTTGAGTTTTTGGATTTTTTCCAACCCAGAGAGGTTGAAAAGGCCGTGGTTTGGCGATAAAAGCCGTGACACAAACTTATATTCAGGGAGAGTTATTTTCCACAAGGTTCCGGCTTAGGGGGTGAAAGATTAAGGCATTTTTGAGAGTAGAATTACACGTTTGGTATTTAAAACGCCTCGTATCATTGCTCTAAAATCTGACAAGGCTCAAAATTGTGAGAGACACAAACCAGCAGAGCTAAATGGAACAAGAGAGTGTAACCGAGACACATCATGGCGTCTGATGCACCGGTTTTCTCTGGCACTATCGCCTCAATTCAACGGTGAAAAAGGCTGCTGTAGCGTCAGATAACGACCACGTAGCTTTCAAAAACACAAGCTTGGGAGGGGTCGTTTTAAAACTTCACTTGAGACGAATGGGTCCAGCCCTGGAAAGCTTAAATTTTCTAATTCTGGAGTTTGTAAAACTGCTCCTAACTCTGAGGGGCCGCAAGTTTCAGAACTTCATCTGTTATGAAAGAAACGTCATGTCAAACGCGTCCCATCACCTGCACACAATGCGTATTCCACCCTTAAGTATATACGGATTAGGTGAGCTTACTGACGCGCTAAGCCAGCTTTCGACATAATTCTCGCACTGAGAGCACCATCATTGCGTGTTTGCAAGAAGCTTTTTAGAGCCTTATAGAACATAAGAAACTAGATTAACCAGCTACAGTGAGACTATTTAACTCAAATCGTTCAGTTGCTGATTCTTCTCTCGCCTTTCTCCAGCGAAGGTAAATAACATTTTGAAGCAGCCCTGTTGCATAAAGTTAAAATACGTGCCTGATCATAAGGTTTGTTAACAGAACGAAACGTGTTGCTTAATATAGAACTGATAAAATTCTTTGCGCCATGTATGTTTTAATTCCCTCGATGTTAGACGTCTCAACCATTCAACTACTAAGAGTACACGAGGAGGTAGAAATTGGCCAAATTGTGTAAAATTTCCACTTGGTAAAAACTGAAAACAAACATGAAAACATAAAAGCACCGCTCTACTGCTTTCATTTGAACGGTCGCACTTATAAATTTAATCCCGGGACTCAAAACTTAGCCCACATTCTTATGATATTGAAAGTGTCATTTTGACTCTGGGAAGGAAAATGCTAAACTAAGCCTTCAATCTCTGTACATACAACGTGGAATAACAACATTGCTGTATACGTACAGTCACAGTTTACAAATAAACCCTTAGATCAATTAAACACTCTGCGACAGCACGATAGAGGAACTTTTTTACCCACTTCTAGTGCCGTTTCCTGGCTTAGCGTTTTTTAGTAAGCCATTCTTGTTATCAGCGGTCAAGAGGAAACAGATTTGATAATTTTGGGCTTACGGCTGAGTTCGAAAAATGCCGCATTATAAACATTAATAAAAATAAGAAGTTACACATATTCTTGGAAAAGAAAGCGCTAAAAATACATGCACATCAATTTGAAATTCGACCGAGTAAAAGAAATGTGTTTTAAAGTAATGAGGTCGTTTCGTGAGTAAAATATCTATTACAGGAGAGTATGTTTGCGTGTTTCAAGCATCCCAAAATTTAATCACCAGAGAGTGTGGTCCGTCTGGTATTGTGCGTGAACTCTTGAATCCAAGAACTTGATCGAGTCCATGCAGGCAAACAAAATAGTATTAGAAGGTCGAGAATCTCTTTGTTGCTATAACTGACACGTGGGTTAAGCTGAAATGGTAAAAGATTTGAAAGTCTCTAAGGTACTCACTTGAGATTTTTCCGCAAGATAGATTGAAGGACCATTGAGTGAGGAGAAAGTAGTCTCTCGTTCGATGAACCATGCACGCTCCATGCACATGTTTCAATTGTGGGAAGTCTCGACCGCACACTTCCAACACATTTCAAGTACACGCGGGAGATGCAAAAATCTATTTTATAAACCTACACCGAGTGCTCATTAGAAAAATGAAAGAGAAAAACGTGCCCAACGTAGGACAAGTGCTCGTTTCCGAGCGAAGAACAGGACCTCTAAGTAACACGTGCAGGCGAGAAAATCAACTTTGAATACGAACATACTTGTTCGCTGTATTTGCAGTTTGGCAATTTGTACATTTGAATTACAAGAGCTTTCTTTGGGACTCTGTGTCCGTCGACTGGTGATGGAATTAGAGTTGGTGCAGAAAGATTTCTATTTACGTGACTGGCAAAATTTGTACAGTACTCCATATTGCCGCACCTGACTTGAAGTTCTCAGGTTTCTTTCCCCAGCTACTGGCGAAAACGTTTCAGAAGTTTTTCCAGTGTTTTATTCTTATACAACATGGTATATCATGATTATAAGTAAATAATCAGCAGAACACCTTTAGATTCAATGCAATCGTTATCCACTCTGTTCAGAAGTTGACATTCTCTAAAGAAAGACACGGTTATCCGCTCGACGACGACTGAAAAAACCCAATGTCAAAATTCAATCGCTTTTCAATGGAGACACGTGTTATCGAATCTAGACAGGAAGAAAAAATCCGTATTGTTTCAATGGTTAAGTGATTTATAACTTTCACTAAATATTATAACCGGAGTTATTCAACGGTTTCACCTAGCATCAGTTATTACCTGCTATCCGAGGAAACGAACTAAAGATAAATGAACAAAATTAATCAGCATTTAGACCCTCGTCTTTAGTTGCGGATCATTATTTTTTTTCACTAAAGCGTCCTCTCGTAAGGGTTTTCGAGCCTTAATTTAGATTTACTGAGCCGTGATCTAACTAAGCGAATTTAATCGACTAGATGCCTGACTTACTACGTCTTAGCTTGGTATCCTCGAATTTTGCATACCCTGTGGGCGTTACACAATGCCATACAAATATATATATCGTGTCACGAGTGGCGCCCCATCCCGTGCATGGTAAAGATAAAATACAAACAACGCTTTGTTAACTTAACGTTGAATACAAAAGTTGAGTACCTTTCTTCTTGAATCTCTTTGGCCTTTGATTTCAACTGAGCGAGTTTTAAACTTCTTCTGATAATTAAGTATTTTGACTTCAATTTATCAATCAACAACTAAATCAACTGCTCGTTTTGTAAATTTATGCAACGAGTTTTTTAGCACTTCCTTATCGGAAAGCCGTGAAATATTTGTCATAAATTAGCCCTCGAGGCCGCACGTAGCTTCTAAGACAATCTGTTCGGCCATAAAGTCGTAAGATTATTAAACAGAGGGCGTCTAATGGTTTCGGACCATGCTGCCCTTGTCAAAAATTACGACAGAAACAACTCATCATTCTATAATAATCTTTTGTTTCGGGTAATTTGTCAGTGTAAAATGAGTTTGTAGAGGAAAAGAAGGAAAACAAATGTGTAAAACGTTATCATCCTTTGTGAATCGAGTACGTGACAAAAAGAACGATCTTTATTTTTGATGAAAAAGGAACACAAAACTTCGATATCATTTTAAAAGATGATTTTACAGAGTGTGCGAGGAAAGATTTCTACAATCCCTTTCTTTGTTTTATGATGGATTGTTCGGGATCAAACTTATTCATGAGGTAAAGGAATCATCCATAAAGGTGTTTTAGACAAAAATGAAAAAAAATATATCATTATCCGGAGGAATATGACAAAACGGTAACTTTTGGTTTGCATATAAGTACAAATATTTCACAAAAAACCGAAAGAATACTATAAGCGTTACTTTAACTCAACGGTATTTTAAATAGCTACGAACGTGTTTAAATCATAGTCTCTTTCAAAATGTGTACTTCACATAGAGCTTAGAAATCGAAGGCAAGACATATGAACCCCTGTTGTATATCTCCTTGTGAAACAAAACTCATCGTTGTTTTCACATAAAAAAATAACGCGAAAAAGAAAAAGAAAACAAAAAACAAAAAACTAAAAGGGAGAAAATTTAGGTCTTGAATCGATTAATTAAATTTAAAAATCAATTGAATAATGCCCTGTTTAGTTCAAAATCGTCTTTATACTAAAGGCCTGACGTTTCTGTACAGGGAGTCTTTTCCAAACGCTGACTATAAATTTGCATTATAAAGCCAGACTCTACTTGTTTAACCTAGAAAAATTCTCCGCGCTTAGCTTTAGAGTGCATCTCGGCATATTCTCAGAAAAGGCGTACGGACTTTATATCTTGTTTGTTTAACGTTTCGTTTTATATTTCGATCGCAGATTAGCGGACCATCCCAAGCAAGGTTTTCAAGTGAATCACAGCTAGAATATATACAGACTTTAGAGAGTGTTCGCTAAAGATAACTGTTTAATAAAAGTTTTTGAAAGTACGTCGAGGCTTGCGAAAATAAACCGAGGATGGCGACTCTCAAAGCTCACCGACAATTAGTCAGAGAATGAGTGGTCCACTGAACCCTGTCGGAACTTTGAAATATTCTTTGAAATGAAAATTAGACCGATTCTTCAGATGCTTTGGCCAATTTGGAAAAGCTTGCCGCAAGCTCAAGATAATGAATTTTTCATCAAGCAGACCAGGGTTTGTAACGCGGCAAACAGGGGCTCTGAATTGCAAGATAAAACCGCCATAACATCCAAAAATAAATTAAATTGCTTTGAATAAGTTACGGCGGACGGAGAGAATTTATGCAGTTTTTCTCTATTCTTTCTCAGTAAGGTCACACATAAAATAGACATTGGTGGAGTAAGTAATTAATCCTTTAGGTATGTGTCTCCAGCCATAGTTTCCTCAACTCCTGGCGTGTAATTTGTCTTCAAGCAATAATTGTATCTGCAATATCTCGGCTAGCTTGTTTGCTCCAATGAAGTTTTCAATCATTTCTACTTTGACTTCGTGTACATACGTTTGGACCTGCAGACGGACCAGTTTAAAATATAAATGCCATATCGGCCCAGAGGACTTTAAAACTGTTGTTTACTCGCTGAAGTCGTTGTGTACAAAGCTGCAACTGATTTTCGCAGCATGCGACTCACTAATTATACCGTAAGTTAAAAAATGTCCCTTGAAAACCAGTGTTTGCATGGTTGGACCTTAATTATTAAATATTTTCTCTTTCACGACCTTCTAGTCACTCATTTGAAGAACAATTGCAATTTATACAAAAGGAACTGGCTAGAATTTGTATAAAAGATGCATTTTCGGCTCACTTGAGGGGTGAAACTTTTTAATTAAATTTCTGTCAATTTGGCGTGACCTTATGAGACGGTATACGTATTGGTCGGGCCATTCAAGGCAGGAATATACAAGTTTTATCCTTCGCGTGTTCCTGCCTAAACTGTGCTTTATAATTGTCGGCTCGAGGGCGTATAATCTCATTATCAAGCCTGTAAGCATCAAATAGAATACACCTGTGAAAACAATACCTTCGATTCCACACACCAGCGAATCACAACGGCCATTGCATTCTTCAGCATGTTGTTTGAGACCCAAACCGTCGAACAAGCGAAATTAAGTCGTCTTTTCTTACTCGAGGAGAAAATTCTTTCTGCGAGGCGGTGGGACTAGAATTTAAGTGAGGCCTGCACCAAGCGAGGGTGTGTTTATTTTACGGAGTGTCTAAGACGCAATAAAGCGCTTAGCTATGAATGCTCGCTCGGCAGGATTACAGAAGTGGATTCGTGTTGGTTTGTTGCCTTTAGGTAAACATTTAAACGGCAGTTGTGCAAACTTTGAGTTGAGCATTCCAACAAACTACACCGTTAGGTTGTTTTTGAAACGAGATACGCGTTTGATCTTTTTAAGAAAAAAAAAATGCTTGTGCCATAAATTCGAACCGCTAAATGGCAACGCTTTTAAGATAAACAGAAAAGAGGATTGCTCGGCGGGATTACAAATTATTTTGCTTTTGCTTTTAAGAAGAGATCACTTTTTAAAAGCAACGAATTCTTGATATTTGACGAGAAATAATTACCTGATAGTAAAACGTTGGCTGAAATGAGGATCATAGTGTACTATTTAATTTGATTTTCCTTTTTAACGGTCGAGGAAAAACATCAAGTAAACAAATTTCTTAAGCAATATGCTGTAGTGTCTTTCCAAAACTAAAAGCGACGAAATATTTAGCCCCACACCGTCAAAATAACTTGCGCACTATATTGATTGTGATTTGGATTGTCAGCCGCGAGAAGTACGTAAGAATTCGAAAGAATTTAACTCAGTAAGCGTTATATTTTGCTATAAAAACAATGTCTGTGGGTGCCCACAAAACGGAGAGCGCCCTAACATTTCAGGAAGCTATGAGCTTGCCTCTCCGTAAGCGCGATTTGAAGGGAAATTTAGAGTCATGATCGAGGGAAATAAAAGCACGTCCCAGGCGGGATAAACGTAACTTGGCGGCGCGTGAAATTTTGGAAAATCGCTCGAGCAAAGAAGTTTAAAAATGAGTTAAAGTAATTAAGTGATCCGTTTTTATCCCCCGTGTAAAAACAGTGATCGGTTTAAACAAGGGGAACATTGACTGATGCGTTTGAAAGAGCCGCAAATCAACACGGCGAAACTTGAATTGTTTTAAAGTGACGCCCAATGAGTCATTCCTCCGGCCGGGAAATGTCTGTTTTCCTTTGAAAATGTTTAGTTAAACCATTATACCAGCAAAGAGCAGGTTTCTTTAGGCCTCGAGCCTCGTTCAAAGGGATTAGAAATAATTCAGTTTGATCTTTCTGTTAAATGAAAAAAGGCAATTTAACTAAGAAGTTAATTTTTCAGAGAGAAAGTAAAAGAACCCTCAATTTCCGAGCAAAACTCATAATCGAGGCACTTTTACAGATGGCAAAACATTCAGATACCTTCGGCAAGCTTTTTATTGTTACGGAAAACTCATTTGCCGCCATAATTTCGCTTTTATTGAGGTAATCAAATCCGCAATTATATCTTCTTGGTGTCAATAGAAACAATTTTATTAAAGTTTTAATTTAATTAGTGGCATGAAAAAATAAAAGCGATCGCTTAATTTTGCCTCTAAGTACTCAACAACCGCGTACAGTATTTAGATTGAAGGGATATTGTTTCAGTAATAATTGTTAATATCCTCGCAGCAATCTTGGCGGTTCGCTTTGTTGGAAACCGTGCGTATAAGGGAAATTTACATTAGGCCAAGTGAATTAACCGTGTCGCCTTCTTTCACTTTGCCTGTGACACAGACGTAACGCAAGAGCTTCACTGCAAAGCACCACTAGATTCTCGCCATGCAAACAAACGGGAAAACACTGCGAGTTTGGTGGTGAAGAGTTCAAAGTTTTTAGCTCGATGACATATCGCGGACTAGCAAAGAACAGTCAAAATACGTCACTGAAAAAAGGCCGCATTAACCGGAAAAAGGATACGAGAGATATTAGAGTGGACCAGAAGAAGCGAAATGCTTTCTGATGCAAATTATGCAATAAACTAATCAGTGATCTAATTTGTTCTTTTCTTGTCGCTTCACAGACGGCCGAAATGAGGCCGAGCCGACATTTAAGAACAAAAGGCGAGCAATGAATATTTTCCACTGCCCCATATATTCAAAATGAACTACGCGGAATCGAAATAAACTCAATTAAGCGAGCGAGCGAGCTGGGCAGCTGTCGAGAGTTGGGCCTCGAACCTTGAACAATTGCATTTGAAGTTTTCCTTTGTTCCCTCTAATGACGATCCACAAAGCTCTCAGTATCTTGGAGGCGTGAGCCGAAAGGCAATACTTGCTTTCTCGCGCGCCAAGCAAAATGACCCTACTGTGCCTATTTTACATATAAGGTAAAAGCGTGTTTCAGGCCTCTCTTAGTTGTCAGTCAATTGACACTTTACTGCACGCAACCGGCTAAGTCATCAAACAGGATTTGCTGACCGCTTGTAAACTGACCACGAGTTGCGTTTCAAACGCCAAGGACTCGCTTTGAATTTTGACAGCATTTTCTATTATTGAATTTTTTCAGCTCGCGGTGGCATCTTGGGCTAATAGATTTGGCTGGTTGTGAGAGAATTCCGTTGTTAAAGACTTTGCTGGTGCGGGTTCCTCGCGACGAAATTCAACTCAGCCATTGTAGGACGATAAGGTATGGTTCAACCCGCTTGAATAGGTTTTTAAACGTTCTTTCAGGTAAATGGGAATTAAAAGTTTTGGCGAGAAAATGGATCGCGTGTCTTAACCAAAGACAATGAATAATTATGATAAATTTATGCCACGGACGACTCTAACGCAATGTTATTAAGATTGTTGTTTCGCTTGGCTAGAAGCACTGGTTCGTCGTTTAAACGTTGTTGAGATGGTGTATATTGCTTCTAATATTGCTTCTAAGGAGCTTTTTAATTATTGCTCAAGAGCGCATATACATTGATATTAGGCTCAGGGCAAAAAATTCTGACAGAAATCTACAGTTGGAAGTGCGATGTTGAGTTCGCAACAAGCGAGGATGTGTCAAATCGGCAGCACCGAGTCTGTGCGGATAATTGCTTATTTACTGAGACTTAACTGCTATTCAATTAATTGATAGTAAATGTCAGGGCTAAGTCCAGTATTTAGAAGGCTTCAAATTTAGCAGGGCTTGTGTTTGTACAAGAACAGTGCGTGATAATCGGGTCCACAACTCCAAACTAACTCTCCAACAGCGCCAAGTCATTTTAGTATTCTCCAGAAAATAACGCTCTTGGTTACTGGCGAGTCGTGCTGCTGTTAACTTGTCAAATCAATCGCTCTACTGAATCGATATTTTGATAAGCTTCACTGGATTGCATTCAAAGCAACACTTTTGAGAACAAAATCCAACACTTTAATGCTTTGAAACCGATAATAGGATCTACAACGGTTTTAGATTTTAGATTCACCCGACAAAAAACTCGTGGTCACATCACCCACATACTACAACAACACAAATTCGTTCCCCGGCGAGTTTCTCTGAGTCGTTCCATCAACATAGGCTTTCGATCATTAAAGTTTCTGCTTGGCTGAAGAAGTTGGGAGAGTCTTGTAAGCATTGCTCACACGATTTCGTGATAAGAAACCCGAGGAAGAATGTGGAAATATTTTTTTTCTCTCCTCTCCCGTCGACTCGACTACTGGATCACTGTATTCTTTTGAATCGACTTCCAGGAGGACAGGAAGCCGGAAACTTTCACGCTGCTGTCTCCACCGAGCCACATTTTCAAAACATGACGCACTTTCATAGCAACCCTCCGTTCTTATCGTCACCAAAAACGCACATTAAACGTCCTATTATAGCCACAGAATTGAACGCAGCTGATGAAAAGCAACGGTCGAACGTCCGGTTCCAAAACACGAAGTTGTTTTGGTGACGCCGTGTGTAGATAGTGATGGAACGCTCTCTTGGGGAGGATGTTGTTGTGTTCATCTGTGGTACACCAGGACAACGCAATTCAGGCCATGCGTGTTTTCCTTGAAACAACACGCGGGCAGGAGTCCAAACCACTCTTTCCGTTGCCCCTTCAGATTGATTTTTCTGTGGTATTTGTGTCATGTACGTAGCGAGTATTTTTCTTTGTTGGCATTTGAGAGAACAAGTGCCTTGAGAGTTTCACATAATTAGTGCAAAAATCAACTCTACTTCCTATGCTATCCTATCATTTGCTTCTATTTTCGTATGAAGAATTGTTAAAATCACTAGAACCCAAATACAAAATCTGGTTTCTTGTGTACTTTGCAAGGCAGAATGATTAGGTTAGAGAACTGATTTTAATCATCCTCTCACTGAGGCGCCCTTCCAGAGCTACAGATGGCAAATGTCGTCGTTCAAGTTGTCGTTTCAGACACAGCCACTAGAAAACCTCAACATTGTCTGTGTGGAAAAAACGCAATCATCTTCTATCATTTAAACTCTAGCTGAAGCTGTTATTCCTTTTCCTGACTCGTTTTCTATCGGAGGTCTAAGGCAGAGACCATCAGATGGTGAATTGTCTTTCACTCAACAGACAACATATCTAGTTGTTGTTCGGCTGCACTGTATCAAGTGAATCAAACACAAGAGCCCTTTAGACAAATTTTAGCCTGACACGGAACTTACTGGCCAGTATAATTTTTCCATTAGAACAGGTATGTGAGGTTTTTTGAAATGTTTCTTATCTTGAATGATAATTTGGGCCCCAAAAGTGTATTTTACTGAATTTCGATACGATACTCTTGCGGTCCTTCGGTAGATGGGCCTGTGATGGTATGCCAAAATGACCTATGACAATTCCCATGGAAAATGTGCACCATAACTTTGTGACGGTTTTGGTTATTACTCCCTTCTTGAATTATTGTTAGCTGATGTTAATGTCAGACATAGACCAATTTGTGATCGATTGCAGCTTTCAACTGAATGTAGGAAATTGGGTAAACAAACTTCACTGAAAACTACATCACGCGGGTACACAACTTGGACTACATTTCTGTCGTGACAAAAGCTGAATCTTACAGCTTACAACATAGATCCTCTAAAGGTTACTTCAAAGACATTTTGGGAAATCTAAGCTCGTTTTCGGTTGCCTGTTGATCTTTGAGACATTATCGATATTATGCGTCGATTTTTTAGGAACTGAACTGATCACCAATCGAGTTCGATAAAGTGTTTGGCTTTCAGTATGCTGGAAAGGCCAAATTGGCCAATTGAATGTTTTTTCAGGTGTACACTCGAGCTTTTTTGTGCCACAGTGGCGAATGAGAAATATTCTAAGTAAATTATTCGTGGTAACAATTAGGAGGTAGACGAAGCCCACAACTCATACCCTGATTCTAGTCGATACTGGCATCAGATGATACTTCCACATGCAGGCACAGCGTCATACTGCGAAACAATGAATTCACGAAAACTGACTGCAAATGTTCCAACTCTATAAAAGCATATTCTTGCAAATATAAGTTCAAAGATGAGCATATTTTCCATTGATTCAATTTTTAGCATATTGTTATTTTGTGTCCTCTCTTTTCAAATTTAAGGGAACGAGAAGAAAAGGAAATACAGCAGGAGCTGTATTCGCGTGAATTTTTCCAACTCACCGGTTCAAATGTAATTTTGGGAAACCAGTTCTGCCTCAAAGTTGGCTCATTTTCAATCAAAGTAAACTGTGAAATAGATGGATCTCCAGTAATTTATTACTAGGCTAATGAGACTGCTTTAATTCTCGTGGACAAGACGTTACCAAGCAAATCATAGGTAGACAAAACTCTCTACGCCATCGATGACACTAGTTTAAGAACCTTGATTTCGTGTCAACGTTTTCGTGGAGGTGGCCGTTCGGAGAGTGAGATATCAAGACTTCGTGACTTCGTATTCGCCATGAAGCAATAACTTCATTTACGTTAATGTAACTTCAGGAAACCACATAAAAAGGATTAAATTGAAGTAGCTTGTAAGACTTCCTTGACGCTGCATACAGAAGAGAGAATGTGTATTCGGTGACGCCCAGCTCTTAGAACATCGATAATCAACGAGCTTGCCAGTTGTCTTTCATTCCTTGGTTATACAACAATTAAAACTGTTTTAAAAATGTCATAGATGGTCAACATGATTTACCCGAATCCATGACTCGGAATTAAAACGACACAATCATTTGGCAATGCTCTAGAGACCCCAAGGACTGCTTAGCTTGAACTGAACAGGTCATGATGAATTTCTTGATTGAAAACTATTTACGGAGCTCTAAATGTTTCATTCGACAGGTGATAAATGGAAAAAATATTTAACCAAAGCTTTGTGCGTTTTTTTATGTTTTTGCAAACTTAATAAAACGCAGTATTATCTTGTTTTTCAACGTTGTAATGGAACGTAATGATTTGTCAAATAAAATTGCATTCATCTTTGCCTAGCATGCTATGCGTCTGAAGTGAAAACACGTTGCAGGGTTGAGTTATTTATGGTTGTGTGGAAAGTTAAAATAAGTCCTGCCCACATTTCCCTTTATAACTAAGATCGATAGCTGTGTAAACCGCAGACATAAAGGGAGCTAATTTTGTCTTTTCAACCAGATACGACGGTTCTGGTGACCTTTACAAGCATGCTTTGTTGAGCGCACCACGCAAGTGAACTCACACTTCTTATCTTTATAAAGATCTGCTTTTGAAACAAAGCATTCACATACTTTTAAAGGTAAAAGACATCATGAGAAAATCAGTGAGTAGAATAGCTGCTTTCTTCTCATATGTTTTCCTTTTGGGATAGTCTTTCTCGTATTTGAACAGAAAATGAGTATTCATGTATTATGCACTGTTAGAATTGGACAAAATATCCTACAGTTTTCACTGAAACGTACTGAATCAGTAAAGAAGCTTCTTTCAAACGTTTCGAGGCATGGCTACCCAATTCAAGCTATATAAATGTCTTTTTTTTCTTTATGAAGACCGATCACCTTTTGGACTAAAAAAAAGCAATGAATCTATGATTTTAGCATTAGGTAATTACCTCAATTTCTCTAACTCGTCTATCTATCGGGCCAATTCCTCTCACTTCCAACCAGAATTGTGATTCGAAAATAGCCTGAATGCAAGCCGTGTGAACATCTAGCAAAGTGGGAGTGAATTACATATCAGTTTTTATTCTGAAAAGGTTCCATTTGGGGTGCAAATATGAATACAATAGGGCATATGTATTTTTGATCAAAATAATGATAGGCTATTGAATTGATGTGAAAGCTCAATGTTCCACTGAAGCCAAACGGGTGCAAACAGTTTACATGACTAATTTATCACGGAAAGAGATTTTATGGTCAGAATTTATGCCATACGCTACTTAGGCTTGCGAGGAAAAACAACTTTGTTTTCGATTTCATAGTCATGTCGCAGCATAGCTGGCACCTTTTTTGATATTTAGCTTGCATCATAGGATGTCGTAAACGTGGTTAGCTGCGCTGATATTGGTTCACAAGAGTGTTCTGTGTTGTTTGGATGTTCAAAGTGTTTTAGTTGACGCCCTTGTTCCATTCCATCATGAAATGGACGAGAAACACACCTTTTACCGAATCTTCACCTCCTAATAATTGCTGGTTAAGCAACTTCATTATTGGGTCTTTAAAAAGGGGAGTCGACAGCCTTTGTGAATTGTATCGTGCAAGAAAGGCCATCTTGTCTTTTATTATTTCTTTTCTTTCGATGGGTTTTGTTAAAGGTGCAATATTACTAGTGAAAAATTAAACAAGAAAATACCAGCAAGGTAATTGCGCATCAGGAAGCAGTTTGCGTGCTTTTGAAATAAGGACACGACTTTAAAAGGGCCAGCTAAGAGACGTGGAATATTGTGGTGCGTTAGAATGCTTTGGAACGTTTACAACTGGCAGAGCCCATCTACAGCGTACCTTGAAAGTGAAACATTCTTATCGCAGAAAACCTGTTTTAGATTTCTCGCTTAAACAGTTTTACAGCTAAATCGATCATCACAGGTAAGCAACGAAACTTTCCAATCATGAATTCCTTGCAATAACTACTACTCTGTGCACCCGATTGTTAGATCAAAGTGAAAGCATCAGGCTAGTAAGGTTCCCTGGCGAATTCTCGCTCGGAGCCCGGTTGATTCGTCTTATTCCCTCAGAAACCATCTAGACAGCACCGGAATTAGATAACGAAGTCGTGATATCATTGAAGAAGTAAACTAAAGGGATGGAGAAAACTTTTACAATTGATCCGAACAATGGAAACCTTTCGGGAAACTTACAAAATCGAAAATCCCTTCTTAGCGGAAATTGACGTATTGAGATAACGTTTTATTTCAATGGAGTTCATTAACATTATCCTTTGGATAGAAGATTTTGGTATGAATACACATGTTGACATTCAGAAAAAATATAATAGTAATTGGAGTAGCGTACTAATCCTCCAAAGTTAATGCAAAAACAACCACGTATATGAAATACCGCGAATCAAAATGAATTTGGGAAAATACATCAGACGGTTAATGCAACAATTCCTATTCTTTTCTAACTCTAAAAAATCTTACAAAAACATCGCAAATATAACGAAATTCCATCGTCTTGTAGCTATGTCTGACTTAAATGAATCAGCTACGATTCTTAAATTCACTGATTTAAGCTTACGACACTACGGCCCTGCGATGTGACAGTTGCAACACAACAGGTAATGGTTGTGTCATTTCTTTCAAAACACAGAGGATGAAAGCATTCACGTCCGATTTTCTCTGACCGCAAAGAAAGGCCAACACGTCCATTACGCAATTCTTATACTTGGAAAGTCACGAAGCATATGACAGGTCGCAGAAAAAAGCACTAATTACATCTTGATCTAAAGCTTGTGCGTTTCTTTGAGGAAACACAAAAAGCTACTTCAGAGGAAATGTGGCACAAATGTGGAATATTTTAAACCACAAACTAGGCATGACAGCTAAGCTTGATGACAGTCATAATTCGCTTATTGCTCTAAATGAAATGAAACCCGCCCCCCCAATTAGTTGATTGAAAACACGACTCTGCCGATATACATTACACTGGTTGTCTCGGCGCCATGTAGGCCATTATTTCACGTCTGTCACCGTAGAAGTCCTATAATCATTTGTATCAGGCAATTGGAGGTTAACTTTAAGGAACAAAACAACTTTGAAATGGAAAAATTGCGTTGACACCTTGAGTTTAAAGCGTATCTTTTATCACCATGTGACTTTGGCGCCACTTTAACACCCCAGAATGCGGAGATAGAGAAAACCAGATATTTGCTTTTAGTACATAAATCACTGTCACCTGCCCAACTTGATAAGAAACATGTATGTTAAATTATTGCTCATAAACGTCGACGCCGATTTACAACAGATAGAAATACACCTTTACCACACACATAGCCTAAACAATACCCTGCGAATACAACACATCTTTACAAAGAAAAGTATTGTCCCTGCGAACACAAAAAAATCATATTAATCGAATCATCCATACCCGAGTGAGCACTTACAGGGACGGAACAAGAGCTAAATTTATTTTGATGCTATCAGAGCCCGGTATCGCATGGGCGTGTTGTCTATTTGACTCACAGTAATTCAAGGCTATATATACCTTGAATAGAAACAGGGAAAACATAATTGAATGCATTCCTTTGTACGCTGAAAATTGACAGCTCGTCTCTGTTGGTGGTAACCGTGTTATAGACCAGAGACTGAATGGGAGTAATTTTGTAATCACAAGCGCTGTCTGTTTCTCTCTCTTCTCAGCGGACTGTTGACTGCGACAAAATGGCGGGCTATTTTGGTCATGTCGGAGGGCATGTGCCTCCATATTCAGTAGGTGGCCATGGATTGAGCCATCCTGCCCCAAATATTGATTTCTTCAGTCAAATGGCACCTCCACCATGCGGTAAGTTGCGTTGTAATAGACATTAAAGCCAATTACGAGCTTTATAGTTTAGTAAATGTAGGACATGACGGGGTTCCCGTTGCTTGAGATACAGCCGTGTACTGTTGCTCGGGCAATTTTACTACGACTTCGACGGTAAAATAGCGGATATTTTACGTTCCATCTTCCTAGATTCGCTGAAACTGCTAAAATAACTGAAGATTAGTAAGAAAAGCTAGCTTTGCAGATATTAACGATTCCCAGTTCCCGAAGCGTGAAGGTCATGGGATCGGAAACCGGTCCTCGCAAATGAGGCGCAAATTTCATGAAAGATGTGCAGTGAGATCGTTTTGATTCCTTATTCACGTGTACTTATTTACCGACCTTGCAAACATTGTAGAAGGCCGGTGGGTTGACTTGCGGTTTGCGAGGTAATCCGCAACCTTGGGAATAGCCCAGCGACATTCGTTGGGGCACGTTGCAGCACGATTATTTTGAAGGCTTTTTAACCTTTTGGTAACCTAAGAAAAGCAATTTAGTTTGCTAATAGAAACAACGATTTACATGTACGGATTTTCACATAAAGCATTGTTTAAACAGTTCTTGTTTGCTATATAATTACACATCGTTAGAGGCTTAATAAATCACCATCCCTTTTGCTGTGATGTGTAAAAAAATTGCATGGATGGTACTAGATGACAGAATTTAACCAGAAGGAGTTACGCGGTAATAGTTTTAGTTTTGTCTACACACTTGTCTAATTCATCGATGAAGGCTGCACTAATTTATGACGTTGGTTGCAATTAAGTCTGCTCTGTTGATAAAATAAACGTCCACATGAATTGAGATTCACTGGTGCGGTTTTCCCACCAGAGTTTCGAGGTTCCTTGCCCTTCGTTCAATCATCCTGCAAAATGTGGTTTCCTTCTGCATTTTCGGTCATGTGTGGATCGCTAATGAGCCATTTGAACAGTGATTCTAATAGCTATTCGGTTAAACACGAGAATAAACTTTATGTTCTAATGATTTCCCTGTCAAAACACTTCAATTCAGTTATGAAACGACATCCGTCTTTAATTAAAGTCTTGTGGTTACTTCAGCAATCTTAAGCGGACAAACAAAAATCCACCATTTTTTTTCTTTACAAGTCGTTACAGTATAAGCAGGGCTCTTCTGATGCCATTCTAGTTTTTTGAAAGCTCTAACGTGTAATAAAATCGAGTGTGTTTACTTTTCAATGTTCAGACGTTCATGTGGTGGCAATATGGTGGACGTTTCTCCCTGCATGGGAGCGAGATGTTGTTAGGCTTGGCGGAGCATAGGGATGTTGTCCATGCAGTACAAGATTTCAGAACAAATTTGACAGCAGCCGAGTACTAATTTTTCGTCTCATGTAGTAGTGTAGGTGCAAGATAATTACCGTCAGGGGATGGACAAAAACTTGGAGGCACTAAAAACTTTTGGACAAAAATCTGGAGTATGACGATTCAAGCTAATTGTCGTAGAGAATTCTCGTGTTTCTGTCTTCTGCATGTTTCTTTCTTTATTCTTGGTGCCGTGTGCAGTGGCTGGTTGGTTTGCTAAAGAAATAGAAATCTCAATTACGATCATTGAGGTACCGACGAGTATGTACTTGCTAGTCTTGTGTTGGTTTGTTGGTTGTTAAATGTGCTTGTTATTTTTGAGTTTGGACCTTCTTCTGTGTGAAAGTAACGAATGAAGACAGAAGGCTGCTAATGATTGGACAAAGTGATTCGAAATTGCGAAAGTCAGTGAATGGATAGAAACCCGCGACAGAAATCTTACTTAACAGGGTATGAAAATGAAGAAATTCCTTCAACTCTTTGATGACAATAACAGAAACTAAAAGTTCTATCGTTCAATCCAGTAGAAAGCGTTCTCATTGTTTACATGTGGACTAATGTGATACTGTCTAAAATTTGTACGTACAATGCCTTAATTTCGACCCCTCATAAGTTCATCTAACAATTAATGTTGAAGTGTATAAGAATTGTGTGTTCAGCTGTCGCTGTTAGCAGCAGGAAAATGTTTATTCTGTAGCGTATGTTACATAGAAGAAGTATAAAGAACATTTTGTCGCTTGTACGTTGAGTAGCAGTGTCCACCTATGTTTGTGATCTGGCTTGAAATGATAAACGAATACAGCCGGTATTTGTCCTCCAAATCCACTTATAAACTACATTTTTAGAATCTTTCTTCAAAATCTAAAATTTACAAAGCGCAATCTCTCTTCGTGTGGGCGAAGGCAATTCGAGTACTGCTAAACGATATTCGGTATGCAGTTAACTAATCGAAACATTTTTCAGCGGGCGTTAGGGTCAGGAAGCTCGGCAATATAGTTCTGCTTGGCAAAGTATCAGACTTTGTGGGAAATAACAACATACCTCGCGTTGGAGTTTACTGAAGGAATGAATGGCAACAGGGGCGAGGTCAATATATTTGGCTGCTGCTAACGTTGTTTACTTGCCTCGAATGCATACTTTGGATTTGTTTTATTACAGTAAGACATTCTCTCGATTTAATCTCTTTATGCTCCTTGGTAGCGAGAGCTTTTTCCTCTACTCCTCCACACCAATGATATTTCGTTTGCTTTAGTGCTCTTGGCTACCCGGTGACATTTACGTAGGTACTAGGCAAATGTTGTTATGATATTTCCTTTTTCCTTGAAGAGCTTATGAAGTAACAGTGATACGAATTTCACAAGAGTCGGGCCTGCACGCAACTATTAAAGAAGTAGTTATGCATTGATAGAACTGAAGGAAGTTAGACCTAAATTTGAAGGGCTGAAATTTCAAAACAAGTTCTTATTTCACCTCGGAATTACCAAGTAATCCAGAAATTAAGAGGACTTACAACTCTCAATTTTAAGTTATTGTGACACTTTGCAAGATATTTTTGTCACGTTGTTTTTGTAGTTCTAACTCAGAATGATACTAGACTGGATTGTTTTCAGCTAAACTATTCATTTCAAGATTTCACTTTGATAAACACAGTTTCTATTCCTTGCTTTACAGACTAAAACAGATTTCGTTTCTGTTAATTCAGTAATTCACACTATACCCAGGTTATCGTGACTCAGTTGACTTCAGACAAGTTCATTACGTGTTATGATTTGCTTGTGGAGTTTATCAAACCCCCCTTCACCATTGACTCACATCACATCATTTCCTCTTTTCTGTGGTTAGCAAAACATTATTTGTTTTTTAACTTAGCGTGAAGTCTTTTCAGTCGATCCTAGTTTTCATAAACATTATTATTGCTCCATGAACGTGTCTTGAATGGAATGCAAAACCTGCGGGCGAAGAGTTGGCAAACCGCGTGCTTTGACGCAATTATCTCAGACACTCACGGAAGACGAACAATTGTTAAACAGTTCCTCCACGTTTCTGTGTTATTTTCAGTTTAGTTTTCCACTTGATAACAAAGAACCAGATCGACAGAATTATAGATTACCGCGTGCAGAATAAAAAGCCTAGAAGGACAGAATGGGTGACTTAATCAATTAGCCTGTGTTCCTTGGTCAAAGTGAAAGATGTTTGTAAACAATACCTGGCTACAACCTCGTGCTGATTCCTCATTCTTCTTGACCAGCGGTGTAAGCATGCGCAGTAGAGCCTAAGCCTACAAAAGGTAATCAACAAATATGAATTACTGCGCATGATTGAAAAAAGGCGTATAATCGCGTGATGCGCGAAGTGTAACACGGGGAGTGTAACAAAAAATCTCAGTAGGTAACAAGGTCTCAAACACAACACAGTCTGTTTGTATTGAATTATTCATGGTGTTATTTCAGACGTGAAAAACAACTTAAAGGTGAAGAAGAGAATAAGGATTACACTGTGATAACACAGCGGCAAAAAAGAAATCTATCACAAGGAAATATGAAATTGAAATTCATTCTTAATTTTTTATAATCCTATTTCACCAACTGAACCAGAAATTCAATGCAGTCTTCTCCTACTCATTTTGGTAAATGTTTTGTTTTGGTATAATTGGTAGGCGAGGCAAAGTTCGAGGCAAATCCCAGTTGGTCGCCACGACAGTGTTAGCATGAGTTAAAAGTTTCCTGTGATTGTACGCGAAGCATCTAAGAATCTTTACCTCTCCGATCTAACGCAGGTTTATATACCAAAGCAAATAGGTCTTTTCTCGAAGATGTATCATGGCCGCATAGAAGTAACTTCCAGTCCAAACTCATTGTAGACAGCTGATTAAAACATAGCAGGATGTTGTCATTTCTCTTTCTCAGCAAGGCAGCAGCACGCAAACGGTGTGAAATGGCCCCTTACATGATCAAACAGAGTGTATAGGTATACGAAAATTCAAAGCAAGACTTCAAACTTGTGTGACGTTTGTCTTTATTTCACTTAATAGGGTCCTAGCAAGTAACAGACAACCGAGGCACTCTTTTTTGTTGCTTAAAGTCATCTAAAAACCCTCATCAAGTGAATCTAACCATGGACATTGCCTCAGTCATAATCTGTTTTCTGCCTTCAGTCCTCCGGAGGCTTAGGTCCTCATTTGAAGGTCCTCATTTAGGTAGTCATTCAAAGAGTCCTCATTTAAAGAGTGTCCATTTAAGGGCAAATTGTTTCTCGTTTTACTAAACATAAGCAATTGCTAAGCAGCTCTGAATAACTTGTAGGTGTTAACTCGCTTTGCGCATAACAGATATTTACTTGGGGTTCATTGCACAACCAAACAATACTTTAGAGCTCATTTTACTCCAGTTGTCTGTTTTCTGACTTTCGATTTATTTTAGAGTTGTAAATGTTAAAGCGGTAAGCATGTCCAGTTAGAACAAACAGCTTATAACGTACTCTTGTCGCTAAATATAATTAGTTTTTGCAGAACTGTACAAGAAAGAAAAAATATTGATTACCTATCACATTGGTCAACTATTACACTTTGACGATATGACGTGAATGCTTGACTTTGCATAGATATTGTACAGAGGAACAAGACGTTGATCAGTTGTCATTTCTGACCTAAGTACTTGCTCACATTTTGTTTTAAATATATTAGTTCTAAAAATCTTCTCTAATTGTTGGTTTTCTTTATACTAGTCAAAGAGTTGAATATTAAAGATGTCTTTTCTGTTTTCTCTCAACACAGCTCATCCACGAAAACAGCGACGAGAACGAACGACTTTTACCAAAGCTCAGCTTGAAATTCTCGAGGAGCTTTTCTCCAAAACAAAATATCCAGATATCTTTATGAGAGAGGAAGTGGCCATGAAAATAAACCTCCCTGAAAGCAGAGTGCAGGTAGATACTTCGTTTTGCTGTTAATGATATTTTCCAGTTTTCCAAGATAAAAGAAAACCTGTGGAATGTAGAGCTTTAGTAATAATAATAATAATAGAGAAAATCAATTCCAACTCCTTTTTAAATCTTCTACAGTGTAACTGCGCTAGATTTCAATATTGTTCTTAGCACGCTTTGTGGACCAATGGCAGACAGTGCGCGGAACAGTGTCAACAAACGCGCGCGGTTGTCGCGACTCACGTGCAAAGACACGCGCGACATGGCATGGAGGCTTTGACTCTCAAGCACAGGTTACTAGACTTGGAAAACGTGACATAATGTCAAGAGGTTTTTCCAGGTGAAGTCCTGATAAATCGAAGTTAAGTTTTGGACCCGATTTGCATCATCAGCCTTAAGACGAGATCGTTGAAGCTTGCTGTAGATGTTGTTCTTTCTTAATTCTCAATCATTGTGTTTTTTCATTTACATATTTGAGAAATTCATAGTGTAAGACTCACGACATCATTTCATGTTGCTCTACACAATTATCACAATTATCATCAGACAAGCGATAACCTGCAAACAATAGTTGATGAGGCTGAAAAATGCCATGACTCCAAATGGACAGGTGTGGTAATGACCAGAGAAAATGAAGTGGATTGAAAACAACGATTCGCAATTTTACTTTTAATCCTCTAGAGCAATGCCCAAAGTGACACAAGCTACATTTGTGGAAAGAAAAGAGAGTCAATAAATGAGGTTTCTTGTTTTGGAACCATTGTCTTAGCATAATGTTTTGTTTCTCCCTTACTCGTATTTGCGCGTGGGAGCTACGACATTTTCTCATCGAGAGGGTATTGAAAATCACGACTTGTTTTTGCAGTTAACAATTCTCTTAGTCAATTTACTGCAATTTCTGTTAAACGACGTTTGATGTTTTGGGTACTTAGATGATAACTCATTAGGAAACTTCTTCGGTATCTATCACTCATGATTTATGTTTCATCGTGGTAGGAAATAACAGATTGTATCCATGAAGTCATGGGAGGATAGCGATTCAATGGTAGAGATTGCCCAACACCTCAAATAGAAGTCCAAAATCTGAACTTGTTTCCCCTTCACTTAGACATCATAAATTGTTAGACGAAGAAGTTAAAAGCAACCACAGTCGAAGGATGTTTATTTCGAGAATAATTATACCATGATTTTTTGGAAGCTGTTGACTGATAAACCCTTAAATCATTTCATCGACAATTTCAGTATCATGTACATTTCGAGGTAAGATACTATATACACTATTAAAACAAGTGCAGTGGTCTCAATCGTTCAAACTACCACTGTGCTCTTGTGTTATTTTTGAACCCCGATGTTTACATGTTCGTCTCACTCTTAATATGATCCGAATATAACGCTCTTTAATTCAATTCATGTGTTGTAAATATTGGGCGCTATAAAATCGAAACGTTTTTAAAAGGATACATTTGGAATATTGGATGTGCCACATTTCTTTTTGTTCTTATATAACATTCAATTATTCTATCTTTAGGTCTTCAAATTAGCTCTATCTATTTCGACAAGTTTTCGTCGACAAATTGTGAAATATCTATAGATTAATCTCTTCAGTACTGTGGAAGAACTACTAATTTGTATCGTCTTAAAAACGCAAAGCAGAGCTGATTTCACTACCTACGGTTTATGGAACAAACAGATTTTACTTCTGTCGAATAGAAGCATTTTGTTTCTAATATTAGTTGAAATATAAAAAATGCAGTCAAATACTAGGTTTATTAGCTTTTCTGGCATATTATCTTTGCTGATCAGCCAGCCTTCTACATCATCTTTTTACTCTATTGTTTTCTCTCCTTTTAGCTACGTATTTTTATGATATCACCTTCAATTATTTTCAACTGATTTGTTAATTAAGAGGTCAATATGTTTATCTTTCATTTTAAGTTCCATTTAGGTAATCTGGAGATTCCTTTCGATTCCTCTCTACAAATTAAAAATTTCCTTTCGGGGCTGTGGAAAGAGCCTTTGTACATGAATGTGCCGATTAAAAGCTGTTGTGCGGCTCTTTCATGTAGTACTGTTTATTATGCTGTACAAGGTGGTTCTAACTTTTAAGTCTGTGGATGAAACCCTAGTGTGTGATCATTCAAATGAAAGCTATTGAGCAGTACTTTCATGTAGTACTGTTTATTATGCTGTACAAGGAAATTTTAACCTCTGTGGATGAAATCTAAAGTGCCACCATTCAAACAAAGGCTACCAAGCAGTGCTTTCATGCGAGTTAGTGATTAATTTTGGGTCAGCAGTAGAGAAGTGTCCAAAATGTTGCTATTCAAGTGAAAGTTGTTCAATCGTTTGAGGTTATTATTGTGCACCTCTGCCTTTTGATTTAAGGATATGAAGTAACGTGAACAGTATGTTTTAGTAGGTTATTTTCGAGTGACTAGAGTCACTTCTCTTCTGCGAAGCAATTCATTCTATGTAAAGGAATAAATGAAACATCACAGATTTAAAATGCGGCTGAAAAATTTGAAGACAAGTGAGATGTCAGTTATGTACCCGACTTGGGCAGTTGCAAAAATAAGTCTGAAAAAAGTCAGGTTTTATTTTCACAACTGTTTAAGTTACGTACATAACTCTCATGATCTCCCATGTCTTTAAAAATCTACAGTGGAATTCCGATTTTTCGAACCTCCAAGGGAAAGGAACATTGGTTCGAAAAATCGGAGAGTTCGAGAAATCGGGGATAAACTTGCAGTGTTCGACTGAGGAGGGGAAACAACTTATGGTTCGAGTTATCGGGAGGTTCGAAAAAATGAGAAAGATTCCACTGTATTTTGTTCAATAACATTCAACTATCAGCGGTACAAGGTATTGATCGACAAATAGCAAAGGCTAATCGAGATGGGATAGAGATAGTAACGAAACAAGCTCGGGATCATTTTGACAGTAAAAGAAACCTCAGATAGTCACAACAACGAATACTTGGTTATATTGAAGAAATGGAAATTAATCAACTAAGTAACATAGAAAGAAAACTACAACAGAGAACGTTCTGTGTGGCTCAATTACAATCTTCATGTTTAGTGCAGACAAGGCGTATAATATCTTGGACTCCATATTTATGAAAACCACATGAAGGTTATTATGAAACTATAGACTCCTTTCTTGAAACGCTATGAAATGGTCGAGGAAAAAAAGGACATACCGAAAAATATCGTCGTGGTTCTTCTGCGAGAACATTTTGTCAGTAGTTAAAGTTTTTGGAAAATGCTGAAAAAATTAAAGCAGATATCTTAGAAGAACGTAGTTAGAGAAAAGTGGAAGACACAAAAAAGGTTGAATATTTATATCAAATCATCATGACTTTTGCGTGTTCCTGAAATGTTATAGGGAATAGGGTGGAGAAAAATCTCTTTAAATCTCTAGTCTGATAAAAGGTTCTCGAGTACATTTTTACTTTTCCTGTTTGTTTGATTACTTTATTTTAGGCTTCACGACAAAAGACACATTCAGTAAATTAAAACGTTTTCCAAATATTTTCAGTAAGTAATAAAGATTTGGACATTTTTTTGCGAACCGCTTCTATGTAAACTAACACGTTTTAGGTAAAACGTTGCACCTTTTTGATAGGACATTCCAAACCGCGTTGGTAAAAGAGAAAGCAAGAGGAGAGATGTTTTTAAGATACGTATTACTCCATATTTACAGTCAAGTGCTGTTTTCCAGACTCCACGAAGTCATGGTTGTGTTGATGCGGTGCTATGTCCGCTCATGCAGATAACTGATGGTTTAAAAGATCATTTTTTTAATTTACTTAACAGTTGCCAGTGACATCTACGCCTTTATTGAACTTTTTCCTTATCATCCGAAAACCGTTGAAGATAACTTTCATCACGTGATTAACTGCTACGCCCTCTGAAAGAAACAAGATTCCTTCGAACGACGCCTTGCGATGCGATGCAATATCTAACTTCGCAGTTTCATCACAGAAACATGTCAAATTGTAGCGGTACGATTCATCAATGATATTTTTAGCTACTTTACCTAAAATAGGTCGTTTGTGATCTTAATTTGTCCAGTGCTTCAAGTGAGAATGGAACCAACGCCCTGATATTTTGTGGAAATGTCAGCCTATAATGCCAGATAAAACGCTGACAACATAATTATTAGGAAATGTAACACGGAAAATTAAAGTATTTGACAGTTGACTACAGGTTATCGAAAAGTCTGGCAGTGATAAATACTGTGCAAACAAAGAGAATGTTTCAGGAAATTTTCATGACATCTAGGAATGGAACTCGATCTAGGCCTCATTAAATGAGCTTAAAAACAAACAGGGACAACTTTATCAAAGGATCGACTAGTGTGGATTAGTTTCAACAAAAGACTGTGCCGATAAAAATTGTCTGGCGTCCTCAGTCACGGAAATTCAAAAGTCACGAACTTGTGTTGCAATTCGATTCTCAGAGAAAATTGCGAAACATTTCTAATGCTTAAAACATGCGCAGAATTATCATAATCGCATCTCTCCCATTGCACGAATGTGAGAAGCAAGAAGTATTTTGTTTTTGTATCAAACCTCGTATCTTTTTATCACCAATGGTACTCTAGAAGGGGAAGCTATTCTTAAAACTGAGGACTTCCTGGCAGTTGAAATGCATGCAGACATATTTTCACTCGTTTTGTAAACTTGTATGTTGTGCTTTACATTTAAAACACTATGAATTTAACGTTTTCTTCAAGAATTCAGCTTTTGCGTTCTACTGTGTACCGGAAGGTTAGCTGCTTGGTGATGTGACGAACCAAGTAAAAGCCATCGAGCTGTACTTTCATGTAGTACTTCGATAGTGCTATATTTTTTTATGTTGTAGATGTAGATTCAAGTATGTAGATGAAATCCTAAAGTGAGACAATTCAAATGAAAGCCACCGAGCAGTTCTTTATGTAGTACTGCTGTTTATGCTGAACATATACGAGGGGGCTCAAACTTTATAAGTCTTTTAAGTCCGTGGTTGAAGCCTTAGTGTGAAAAACTATTAAAGGAACGCAAAGCTCAGTATATAAAGTTCTTTCATGTGGTACCGTTTATTATAATGCACAATGCGGTTCTAACTTTTTAGTTCGTGGATGAAACCGAAGTGTGTGACCATTCAAATGAAAGCTATTGAGCAGTACTTTCGTGTGGTTCTGTTTATTATGCTGTACAAGGTGGTTCTAACTTTTAAGCCTGTAGATGAAACCGAAGTGTGTGACCATTCAAATGAAAGCTATTGAGCAGAACTTTCACGTGGTACTGTTTATTATGCTGTACTACAAGGTGGTTCTAACCTTTAAGCCTGTAGATGAAACCCTAGTGTGTGACTATTCAAATGAAAGCTATTGAGCAGTACTTTCATGTAGTACTGTTTATTATGCTGTACAAGGAAATTTTAACTTCTGTGGATGAAATTTTAAGTGCCACCATTCAAACAAAGGCTACTAAGCAGTGCTTTCATGCGAGTTAGTGATTAATTTTGGGTCAGCAGTAGAGGAGTGTCCAAAATGTTGCTATTCAAGTGAAAGTTGTTCAATCGTTTGAGGTTATTATTGTGCACCTCTGCCTTTTGATTTAAGGATATGAAGTAACGTGAACAGTACCGTTGTCGTACCGTTTGTCATGCTGTACAAGGTGGTTCCACTTCTTATGACTGTGGGCGAATGAAAAGACGTTGAACAAGACTCCATTTTGCCTTTGCTTATTAAACTGGAACTTATCGTTTGAATCGTTGTCGACACCAGTCCTCAGTTTTATATGTACTTGTATTGCACGCAAAGGCAGTCACTACACAATACAGGAGTAGATTAAGCTATCTCTTATCTTTCCCATTTTTCTTTTAAAGTTGCCATTGTACGTAAAGAAGATTAAGATAAAAATTGCTAGATTTTTTTTCTCTCTCTCTCTCCTTCTGTTTTTTTTTTTATTACATCAAACTCGCAGCGTTGTAATGATTTAAAAAATGCGAATAAATTCCAGTTAAAGATACATCGTCAGTAATGTAAGACGTTGCTTCTCAATCCCAGACAAAAACAATTTTAAAACTTTTAATCCCGGTCAGACGACTGATACAAGCAGTAGGATAAATCCTGTATCACCGGTCTGAACAAAGAAGGCTGTTAGAAGGATTATCCATACAGGAACGAAGACATTTTCCAGAGTAAATCCGATCAAGATATGAAGAAATATCTCACGCGAGATAAGTTACGTTGACAGGTGCAGTGTGGAGATGACTATCTCTTGGCAGTTTTATTCGTTGTTTAACTGAGGTTTCGCTTGAAATTGTTAAAACGACAACTAAAGCAAAGCGAATTTTTAATGTCGTTAAGTCTACCGTTGAATACTAAAATGACATTAGTGCAGTTCAATTTTAAAAATGTAATTTCTTTGCGTGAGCAGCAATGGTCAAACTTTAAACGCAGTAAGATAATATCAATAAAGAAATCAAAGAGTGGTTTACAAGAAATTAGTTTATGCTTCTCTATCGGGATCCTTCGAAACTTGTCCTAGCAATCAACATGACGACTTCCGTTGTATATGTGTCGTTTTAGGTGTGGTTCAAGAACAGAAGAGCGAAGTGCCGTCAACTGGACAAAGCCGCCGAAAACAAACGAAAACTCGAGAAGAAATCCTCGCCTGGAACAGTTCCTCCTTCAAAAATCGAGCAAAAGAAGTCAAGTCCTTCGCCGTATCAGCTCCCAAGCTGCAGTGCAAACATGAACAACATGTGGCCAAACGGCCCAGCATCGACGCCATTGACACACAGTCAAAATTTCCCCACCCCTCCCGTGCTGACAAACAATTCCGGTCCGGTGTTCATGCCTCCCCCACACCCTCCCCCTGCACCTGCACCACCGCCGTATTATCGACCAAACTCGGACTGTTCTTATATGTCGTCACCTTACATGCATATGAACAGGCCTGGCGAGCAGGCTTACCCCCCAGCACATATGTAACGACTGTTTAGGAACAAACGTCTATATATCTTGCTAAGAAGTCCTGCACAAGAGTTGTCTTCGCCGAAGGAAGAGCAAGAACCGAGTTTCTCACGAAGATTGCCGAACATGTCCGAACGTGACGAAGAGTACGCTAGACGAGCACATCGAACGTTTAGATTCGGCAAAACTCGCAAATGTGCAGTTTTTGCTAAATTTAAGATGGAGTATTGTAAATAAGATTTAAAGCGCACAGCTGTCTCACTAGACGTGAGATTAGAACGCCAACAGTCCCAGTACGAGTTCATTAATACAGAGTTTTATTGTTAAAGAAAGCAGGATTGGTCATTTATGAAACGAGGAGGAGCTGTGAATCTCCCAAAGACCATCTCAAAGGTTGAAGCTTTATGCCGAATAAGAGGGGAGGAATGCGATAAGAAATTTTACAAAAGGGTTGCTAGATAGTAAGAAGGGAAACACTGTCCTCAATATAAGAAGACGTTTCTAAAGGTTGTCTTTTCGTCTAAACACGATCAAACTTCAGTTCAAAATTATTGAGAAATGCTCTGTCATACAATGAGCAATGAACTGTTTTATAGCCATATTTTTTTCACACCTAACGCACAAAAAAGTGAAAATGAAACAGCAAGGAAACAAACGTAGCTGAAATTCGGGAAGATTAGTATGGCCCTATTTGGGATCTTAAAAAAAACACAGGTCGATAGACAATTCACCGAGAGCAACGCAACCTTTGAAGTTTTGATTCCTTTCCAAGCCCTTCTCGTTTCAAAAGTGTCCAATAAGACATTTTTTTCATTTTTCACGTGCATCCTTGTCCACCAATGTTGCTAATGGAGGCTTTCCTCCAATGCAGTTAGAGACGCTAGTACATTTGCATAAATCGAAGCACATGATTTCATTTCAACACAGATAACTTGTTCTCGAAATTCCTCCACACATAATTAAAAAAGACCACTCAGTGAACCAGTAATAAATTAGAATAAAGGGATACGCGGATTTTTGTCACTTAAAATCTGTTCAACAAACAAACTCTCCTGACCGGTTGGCATGCTTTCTTTTATACTTTGTTATTTAGCTACAGTAGCTGAGAGGTACAAGCCAGGTGGCCCATCACGCCGGAGCTTATCACGGCTTCTGTAGCATGAAATATCTACGTGTATTTATACTCCCCCCAGGATATGAAGCTAGTCCTTCGCAGGGTTACCCCAGCATTAAGTTCGCCGCTACCATTTGTTCACTTGGGTGGAGAGAGGCCCTGCGAGAGGAAAGTGCCTTTAGCAAGAATCGTTGATAACACCATGTCCCCAGCCAGGGCTCGAAACCGCTCAGCAGCGCAATAACTGATTGAAGAGCATGCGTATTGAGATTGCTTACCAGTGCCTCGACATTGTCAAACAAGAACTTTTACACTTAGATCACATTGTAAAGTCAAGGTATTTGTGTCAAGTTTTCTCTGCGGTAAGTCACTAGACGTATTTTGAGATGCCGTAGCTATTCGATATCGCGCGTTCCCTCCATCAATGGCTCTGCGTTTAATATACACTGGCAATTTTTTTTAATAAATGCCCGACCCCAACACCACAATCATCTCTACTACCACAGTTTGTCACAGTTTGTTAGAGAATATTTTTTTGACAGGAATCAACCGTGTATCACATGCCCTCTTTCTCTCTGTGTGTTTGAACACACCCATCTAATTGAGACCGCAAAAATAGGTCCTTTATTTCAGTTAGCCAAACAATTTTGACCGTAATATGAGCCTCATTTTATCGTCCCTTGGAGCAATATATAAGCCATATTATTAAAAACTGGATCATTGGATAATGCAATTCATTGGCTTAGCTATCATGCTCTACGAATATGGCAAGCGTACGCGTGATTTTTGGGGGGCGTTTTTATTTTTTTTTTTAAAGTTTAGTTTGCTATATGTTTGGGGCGTTTTTAATAAAACAATTATTCCACTCGCCCTTGTTGGATATGAGATGATTATAGCCAACTCGGTGCTATGCAACTCGCGCTTGTGGAATAATTCTTAAATATACGCGTTTCTGACCAGACACACATCGGATCAAGACGAGAACAATTGCTCTCTTTTCTTGTGCCGAGTCAACCAGTGTAGGTCTTCTATTGTTTTCTTTGCTCGAGAAGAGATCCTTCTGACTGTGACAAATGTCCTTTTTCTCAGAAAAGGATCATCAACAGTAACAAAATAATAAACGCACAAGAAATGACGCAAGAACTTCTTGGGCCGCAAAAACACGCAGCCAGCCAAAAATGTGAAAATGCCGTTTTTTTGTTGTTTTTCCGCACGACACTTTCGAAATTAAAGAAGTTGAAAACTTCGCCGCAAAAAGCGCAAAAAGGTTAGCTGATCCAGCCGCAAAACGTTTTCTTATCGAATGTGACATAGAAAAAGACACATGATATAATGACGCTCTTTAGTCGAATGGTTTGCTCTTGAACTATTCGTTATTGGTAATTCCTGGAAGAAACAGACATAAGTTGTCCGAATAGGAGTTCACATGCACAACACTGCGATTATGAATATTGTATAATCTAAATTGGGATAAAAATGTTGTTTCTTATTCTGGACAGGGTTCTTTCACGGATATTCTAGCCTTTCGAGTTTCAAGATCACTCAAAACCGAATGCACCAGCTTGGCTGAACGATGGTGCTTAGGCACGTTGTCGAAATTTGCCCCAGTTTGTAGAGGAGGCACGTTTAGAAGCTTTTGCACGCGTTTCACCAGAAGTGAGCTTCAGCGATCGCCAACCAACATGACATAAGTAACAGGCTTTGAACTTTGCCAAAGCGAGAGACGAGAGATGATTCATAACAATATTAATAAGAATGTATGAACGTTAGATACAATAAGTAATAAATAGTGATGTGTATGTAAAATTTAGGTGGTCTTGTTTCTGTTCTTCCTGTGAAATGAATCCATTCTCTCCTGTTTCTCTCCGCGACACAGCACGCAGCTGTACTTGCTCTTAGTCCTGGCCAGTTGTGCATAAGCTTTCTCGTCGATGCCATCACAATCTGTAAATGTGAAATTGTTTGCATGAGTGAAGACAGTAAGCTGATTTCGGGAAAGAAAGCTGCGACTTTCTTGTGACTGATTTTTAGATTTATCGTCAATTTTGTGGTAGCCTGTGAACAGGCTCCCCACTCTCCAACCCATTCTCTCCTCGGCCACTCTACTCTCACCCAGTTACTTCTTAGCATTTCCAGCCGCAGCCAGACCCTTCATGCTGGGGTTAGCGGGGGTTGACACAAAGTAAAGGAGAAAAGCGATGCAATACATAAATACATCGTTTTTTTACCTTCCGCCCCAATGAAGCTGTAGAATCAGAAGACGTCCTTATAGCCTGCGTAGGAAGCATCGACAATTTACGCGCAGCGAGAATGCGGAAAAAGCTCTGCGTATAAGAACGCTTGTTACGCAGGCTAACGTCCTTGTTTACGTCCGGATATGCTTGCGTTTGTACTTAGTCAGTATTATTTTGTTCACTCGTAAATCTTCTATCCATATAATGTGCAATTTCGACGGAAGATACCAAGAAAAGCAATTGTTCACAAGCAATTAAATGTACATTAATACGAGACACCGGAATGAAGTTAAACAGAGGTCTTCACGAATCAATGCAATTAATGCTTCGTCCGCACTACGCCAGAGGAGTTTGAAAACGTTAGTTTCACCCTGAAAACACATCATATGTTTTCCGTCCACACTACGACGAAGATATTTGAAAACGCAACATCTACCGGTCATTTTCGATTTGTGTTTAAAAAAATATCCGGCAGGGAAATCACATGATTATCGCAAGGTCATCGTTTTCAAAAAGCTCCGTTTGTCCACACGACAACGAAAAGCCGTTTTCAGGTTCGTCCGGTTTGAAGAGCGTTTTCGAAAGCTCCGTTTTCGTGACGGATTAGTGTGGACGGTAGGCGTGACCGTGGAAATAAAGCTGCGATTTCGAATTTCTCCGGCGTGGTGCGGATGGAGCCTAAAATAGCTGTGTAGTTTAAAATGTGACTTGGCCAAACCTGTGTGGACCCAGCGATCGCACATGTCACAGCACACCATAGGCAGGTCAGATTCGTCATTACGGTAGACTTTTAAACAAACCGGGCAGAAATTCCCAGCTCGGAATAACCTGTGAGAACAAAGGATAAAATGTCTACTTTCACAACTATTCACACACAGTGGAACCCATCTCGTTAATACGATCACCTCGTTATTACGGTCAGTCTTTTTTTCCCCGGCGAAACGCCAATACATTTTATTGTAAGAAATCCCCGTTGATGCGGTCACCCCGCTAATAAGCCGCCAAATTCTGAAATCCCAACCTGTATAACCCTTTTTAGTAAATTCTCAGCTCCGACTATTGCATTGCTAGCTTTTTGATTGGCTAAAAAACTCCGACCATGAGCCAATAGTCGAAGTTTTACGTCATATGGAAAATAGTGCGCCAAGTTTAAAAATTTACCGCACGAAGTTTTCAACTTCAGCCCTCTATAATGGACGAAATAAAAATCGGCGGCAAAACCCGGTTTGAGAATTTACTAAAACAATTTTCCATTCGCCCTTGTTGGATATGAAGTGATTATAACCAACTCGCGCAACGCGCTCGTTGGTTATTTTATCACTTCATATCCAGCTGCATTCTAACTGTTTCTGCCGTACCTTGAACACGCAGTGCATAGGGTTTGTAAAAACTGCACCTCGGATCCGTCACGTGGCTTGGTGTACTGTGGAGAGGAGAGTGAAGCCAATTAGAAAGGGAACCGCAGTCAAGAAGAACGAAGCTATGCATGTCAGTCCATGGCGCAATGGTGAGAGTGCTCGCCACCTACCAATGTGGACGGGCTTTCCTCCCTCCACAAAAACCAACATCTCCATCTCTCCAAATTCCAATTCGACCAGGATAGCGGACCCGCATGAAAACCAGTTAACAATGATGTGGCTTTCACTCTAAGTATTGTAAATTTGAAGGAGTGCAACAAACCGCTCTCTAAAGCCCTGGTCAAACGGAGTCGCAAGTAGTCGTAAGTAGCGGCAAGTTGAACTTGCGTAGAGACTTGCGTTGGGTGGCCAAACGAACTCGCAAGTTTCCTCGCAAGTTAGCGCAAGTCGCCCCCCAAAAAAAAACATTTCAAGGCTAATAAGGGCTCCGTCCCACGCGGCGAAAATAACCACACGTACATGTATTAAAGCAAACAAAATGGCAGATATTGTGGATGTTGTCGATAGGTAAAGGAAAGCGGCTGCTTGTTTGGTTTTTGTTTTATTATGCGAGGAAGACGATGGTATTTCATTGGCTGATAACAGGTTAATTGACGTCTCTCATTTTGCGTTGACTTGGGTTGGATGGCCAAACGGTGAAAAACTTGCGTTGACTTGCGTGCAAATTTGATCTCGACCAAAGTGAGCGCAAGTCATCGCAAGTCAACGCAAGTGCACGCAAGTCATGGCCAAACGGGATCGCAAGTAGACGCAAGTTTTCAACTTGCGTCTACTTGCGACACCGTTTGGCCAGGGCTTAACAGATACAGCTGTTTCAAGAAAGGTTGTCCTTCAAAAGCGTAAAGGCGTACGCGACAATGTCAAAAGGAATTACGAGAAATGATGGTTCATGGTTACGTTACATACATACTGTGCATAACATACTTTATCTATTCCAGAAGCAAACTATAAATACAATTAAAAGCTAACAAATAAGGGAAAAGAAGAGGCCTCCAGAAAAGGAAGTTAAGAGGTTATCCCGAAATGAAAAATCCCTTAAAAGAAAGTAAAAATAAAATAAATAAAATATTTATTTCATAATTTAACAATCCTAATTATTGAAAAATTGAACCTCAAGGTAAAGGAAACAATAGAAGCCCGTGTATTCGTGTTTTCTCTTTCCTTCTTGCTAACACCGTAAGCCTCAACACAAGCAACGATCAACTATTAGTACCCACAATACCTATCGGCATTGTCGCGTAAGCCTTTACGGTTTAATTTTGTGGGGCAATCTTTGTCGAAACAGCTGTACTGGGAAAACTGAAGTTTGATCAATACACGTCATGCACTGTCTCTTTAAAGGATCACCGTCACGGTAATTTGAGTTATTTTGGCCTCGTACAAAATTACCTTTAAATTGGAGGAAACCTGAAAATAGTAGTTTACTAAGATAGAAAAACACTAAACAGATAATAATAAAACATAAAGGAACAAGGATGATTAAGGATGGAGAAGATTAACACGGATTACAAACGACGAACTTGAAAAATAAAGGCTTATCTCTTCAACATGCCCAAACTGTGAAGTAGCGCCTTTAAGGTTGAGTAGAGAGGACACTTGTGACAGTCTAAATCCGTCCACCAGGAAAAATTCTTAATTATTTCTTACTATCTTTGATTGTTATCCAGCACATCGAAATGACAGTTCTTCGACATGTACATGAAGAGATTATTTTCTACATGATACATTACGTTATTTTCATCACCCTGTTGGTTGATAATGTGCTGACGATTTAAGGAGAAAATTAATGTCGATGAACAGACCTCGTGTTTCCATCTGGAACTGCTTCCTTCACCTGGCGATCTCCGTAAGCACGAGGCGCACATACCACACATGTCACATGTCCAGCGACCTGGTACAAGAAATCAGAAACTCTTTATTTAGAAAACAACAAAGAAAAACAACAACAACAACATCATCATTCGCAAGCCGCAAGTTATACTCATCGAAACTACCCGTTCACATGTGTGTCCTCGTTTGATGAAGAAAATTATAGGTACTCTTTCTAAAGAAATCAACCACAAAGAGCGAAGCGAATGCTTTCCCTAATTATTTCTAAAGACAGTGTAGAACTTGGCAAAATGTGGTCGATCCATTTGTTTACCTTTCCCCCTTGGACAGAGTTGTCCAAGAAAAATTGCTATGATTATGATTATGATGATGATTACATTAAAAAAATACACATGTACATTAAATAAAAATTTACCGGCAAATGAAAGAAAATGATACAGTGCTAATTCGCTTAAAAGTGAGAGAAATTTCTCATTCTGAATATTTTGTCTTAAGTGTTGGAATGAATGAATGAATCACTCAACAAATACTGAGGGACAGACCACTTTTGAACGGTGGGGGTGGGGGGGGGGGGGGGGGGGGAAGGTCTATCTTCTGGGGCATGAATTTTTTTCTCGCCGGTTGAACATGCTTTCCTGGTGTGCAATACCTTGTGGAAGAGAGCACTTGCTCGATTTTTTTTCCTCAGAGCTCCCCTTGTACTATTTTTATCAGTAGTTTTTGCTATGCAGGAATTGTTTTGGAAATTGTCCAACCCCTCCCGGCTCAAAAAAAGCCGCCTAGACCACCATTTTAATGCTTACATTAAGTCGCAACAGTTTGTTAGAACAGAAAAAAGATTTCCTGACATTACTTACGTGTAAACTTTTTAGTCAAATTTATTACAAAGTCTTTGATAGAGTGTGGAGATTTTTTTTTTGTCAGAGCAACAAGAAGAAAATAAAATCCAAGGGTGGAACTAAAACAAGTATTTTTAATCGTGTACAGTGTTACTCACCCACAGGGATTTGTTTTAGTCCTACACAGAAGCTGTGGTATCCGCGATCACACTCGTCACAAAACAACATCTTGTCCTGCCATCATACAACTCTCCATTTAGCACGTGAAATAAACATGATGATGATCTCAATACACCTTATTCCAGAATGGCTGCCATTTTAGTGTTCTTTTGTTTGCTTGCAAATTAGCCCTTGTTGCCTCGTTCAAGGGAAAATATTCTTTTGAATTTCGAGTTTAAGAACGAGGCAACAAGGGCTAATTTGAAGGCAAACAAAAGACCACTAAAATAGTGGCCATTTTGGAATAAGGTGTATTTTGTAACACGTCAAAGAAAACCGGTATATCAATGTACAGGGCTTTGATCTCGTGAAGAAGAAGAGATCTGAAGACATTATTGATCATCGCAGTGATACGCACAACTTGAGCAGTTGTGAAATTAAAGCAAGGTGACCAGCTCCCAGTTAAAGTATATATGACAGATTTTTTTTTATTTGCTCGATAAAATTTCCACAATGTACTGAGAAGAATAGCAAAACAAATTTTTCGATAGCGATTTTCTTTGCTAGTGTTTTAATGTATCAAAAGCGTCAAATTTCACTTCCGGTGGGGTACAAAACCGCGAGACCAAAACCAGGAGACTGGGAATGATTGTGACGTCATTTCAGGACTGGAAGCTTTGCTAAAAACAGATTCCTTCGACATTTTCTGATTCTGAGCTAATAAATTTGCTAAAAAATGGTACAAAAGTGCACTGTTCATAAGAAAATAAGAAAATGACGGAGAAATCTGTTTTTATCCATGCTTCAAGTCCTGAAATGACGTCACAATCATTCCCAGTCTCCTGGTTTTGGTCTCGCGGTTTTGTACCCCACCGGAAGTGAAATTTGACACTTTTGATACATTAAAACACCGGCAAGGAAAATTGCTATTGAAATATTTTATTTCTTATTAGTGCATTGTGGAAAATTTATTGAGCAAATAAAAAAAAATCTGTCATATACACTTTAAGCTTAGTTGGTAGAGCACTGCACCGGTATCGCAGAGGTCATGGGTTCGAATCTCGTTCAGGCCTGAATTTTTTCTCAGGCTTCAATTTCACAACTGCTTAAGTTGAGTGTATATCTGCGATGATCAATCATGTCTTCAAATCTTTCTCCACAGTTCAAATATATGATCTTTGATATATTCACTTGTATTCTTCACCATCTACGGCTATATTACGAACTCACAAAGTGACCAGCTCCCAGTTGGCTTGATAGCTCAGTTGGTAGAGCACTGCACCGGCATAGCAGAGATTATGGCCTCGAATCCCGTTCAAGCCTGAATTTTTTTAAATTTCTCAGCTGCTTACAACACACTGTAAGTTGTGTATATAACTGCGATGATCAACCTAGTCTTCAAATACAAATGTACAGATATGCCTTGAATTCCGTTTAATCAGTGTCGTCTCGGGACAAGGAAAATATGCTATTGGTTTAGTCAGAGTATAAAGTCATAAGAACTAAGATTTTATTCCTTGATTAATATTTTTAGGATAATTACCTCATCGAAAGGATCTCTACAGATGATACAAGTCTTGCACTCCATACACTGCCAGGGATACGTTTGGATCACGACAACCAGCTGTGAGTTCATGTCCAGACATGTTGGGTGACCTGTGCAAACATACATGTAAACGGCTTTGGTTTCTTGCCAGTATAATTTATGGTCAGATTTATACGCTTACATTACATTACATGTGCTCACATTAGGATTGCATTACGCTACCAGGGCTTAAAAAAAAACTTGAACTCGAGCTTGCCCTTCAGACAATCAGCTCTCAAATAATTGTCTCAGCTTGCTCTTGTTTTGATTTAGTTGGCAGAGCACTTGCCTGATTCCATGATTAACAGCCAAGTGAGAATGAAAAGTTACTTGCCGACAGGAATACGCATGTATCTACTTGTCCTAGACGACGGGATGGAACGTTTTTGAAGCCCTGACAACACAGATATACATATACAGTGCCAGCAGATGCATGTACGCTCGCCCATGCGCATGATGGCATAGTGCCTATGACATTTTAGGTACAAAATTGGACATACCACTGTTTTCACATTGTGAGCAGTGTATAAGATCCTCCTGCAATCCTTTCTTGTTTGATTCAGGGCCTTTGAGGCATATACCACAAACAGCATTAGGGCGCTTTGGTGGCTGTGGAGAGAAATTAGTAATGCATCAACACCTTTAACTGACATGATATACTGGAACCGAAAATTTAATTTTTTCAATTAAAAAATAACCCAAAGCAAATACGCGCACTGATTGGTTTAAAACCGTTTTTCTAAACAATTAGATTATGAACTCGAGATTTCTATCACGCATAGAAATCGAGAGCGAATAGTTTAATTGCTTTAGTATTATCTACTAGTCGTTCAAAACTTTATCTAAATCCTCTTCACACACACCTCGAAAACGTAAAGAAGTGGCTGTTATTTTAATAACCGCCACGCTACTCACTGTCTACAACAGAATACATGTAGACAGTGAGTATCATAGCCAATCAGAGAACAGCATTGAAAAATCAGAGAAAAGCTAGCGGATTTATACGAAAGAAACACAGCACGAGGTGTTGACGTAATGATGTTGATGTGACGAGCTGTTGATGTAATGTAAAGATGAATTTACATTTTGATGATCGAAGTAAACAAGTTGTTTTTCTTTTTTTCGTCGCGGAATTTTCTAAAAGAAATACAAAACATGTTCTCCGTGTTTCTATCGAGTTATAGAAACACACGTGAATGTTTGGGAGAACTCGAAAAAGCTGTGGAAACACTCGCCTGTCGGCTCGTGTTCCCAAAGCATTTCTCGTTCTCCCAAACTTCCACTCGTGTTTCTATCACTTGACAGAAACACGGCACAGTACATGTTTTCTATTTCTTATCGAAAATTACTTTGTGGACTATACATGTAGAATCTTTCATTAACTTTAAGTGTTTTAGGTTTCAATAACACTGCAAACACATTTCGTAACATTGCCATGTGTACATGTATTGTAGCTCCTCCCTTCTGGATGGGAACAAAACCATCAGGGCTGGGTTGTTCAAAGGTGGATAACGCTATCACTGTCAAGCAGATAGCGTTGTTTGTTTTGTAAACACTTATCTGCTGGATAGCGATTTATCGGGTGAATAGCATTATCGAGTCTTTGGACAACTGGGACCAGATGTTTCTTGATAGCAGTTAGACAGGTTGCACCGACAATAATGGTTTTATACCCAAGACTGCAACATGCGGATGCTGACAAGGCTTCTCAAAAATAGTTAGACTGCCTTTGGACACTACAATCTCCACAAACACTTGGTTCAGGACTGCCACGGTTTGGACAAGAATCTCTGCACTACGCAAATGTCAACTCCTGAGCAAAAGCTGTCTCTTCTTGTGAACAGGCAGTACATCTCTCAGGTACCGCCAATGAGAGAAACACGTGATACTGTTACATACATATTCGTATAAATTATTATTGTACAATGGCCAAAGACAAAACAAATCAGGAAGACAAAAATTGATGAAAAGCGAGAAGGTATACATAAGTGTAACACTAGCATACATATTCTCCTGTACGTATGCAGGGGCAGATTGATGAAAAGTGAGAAGGTACACATCTGAAGTGCGATAACATGCGTTACTTAAGCAATAAAACACTTTTTCTGTGTTTACATAGCGTCATCTATACATGAGGAGGGTTGGGAGAATTCAAGACGGTTACATGTATGCAGTTATGCACCAGCCACCCCCTTTGAAAATCCTGCATTCGCCCCTGGTATGTGCTTGTGACGACAGACTCACTTTATATTTTCCAGGTGTTTTCTTTGCTGGAGGTTCTTCAGGCTCTTCCTCAGAGCTGCTTCCACTCATCTCGTCTCCTGTCGACTCCTGGCCAATAATCATGAAATTATCAGACACTATCAGATTAGTAACTCTTAGTCTTTTTAATGTGTGGAAGGAAATTTGGGGCTTCAACAGAATGTTCTGTTTCCTGAGGAATGAAGCGATATACAATGGCAGTACTTTGGGAGTAATGGATACTATATGTGAGTTCACAAACATTTATCAACAACAAATTCACGTAATAAATTTATAAACATGCAAGTATACATGTACATAATGGTCTGAAACAAATTCTAAGCTAAAATCAATTTTGTATAATATTAAGCAAAATACTCTAGAAGCCATACAGGTAGAGGACCATTTGGAATTGCCATCACAGATTTGGAGTAACCTTTTCGCGTCAGCATTTGTACTAAGGAAAAAATTAAGCTCAACCTACTGGCAAAGAAATGTCATCAGATTCCTCTGAGTCGTCTTCTTCTTGTGGGGGTATGTATGGTGCAGGAGGCAGTGGTGGTTTTGGCATTTCCATCACAGTACCCAGTGGAAAGTTGTTCAGTTCCCCTGGGCTGTACCTTTATTATTAACAGAAAAAATTATTGACATCTTCTTTTGCCTTCCTTACAAGGTATTGAAAACAGATGCAAAAATAACTTGAATGTTAAACATTGTTGAGTGATAAAATTCATTTGATAAAGCTCAATGTGATCCTATAGATCAGAGAAGCATATTGACACAGTTGCTGAGTAGTCATGTACATACAGTGTACCTACAGTTTTCATACAACAACAACAACAATGCTCTAGAAGTTTGCTCTGAACACTTGAAACACATTTGCAGAGAAAATTACAGCTACAATAACTTTAGAAATACATGTAGGGTTGTTTAAAGGGAGGGTGTCATGGTTTGACGCATGTCTGTATAGTTCATTCGTCTGTGCACGCTCTTTGGCACAGGCTCAGTTTTCATTGTTTATGAACCAATCATACTGTAAGCAAGTTACCTAATTTCAAATGCAAATAGCCGTAAATCACCAACCGTAGGATAAATCGTACGGGTCAAAACTAAATTCAACGATCGACAGCGTCGGTAAAATCCACTGAAATCTTCTGACAATTTTGGTCATCCGACATTCTGTCCCGCATGTGATTACTGAACTACACCTGAATGGGGGTTTTAAAGCGATAAGGTAAGAAGAGAACAAAAGTATTCTGATTTAGAGACATGCGCCGAATCGTGAAACCCTCCCTTTAAAGTTGAGCCAGGAGGATAAATAAACCTTGCTTTTTTCAAGTTATTCCCCTGCCTTTGATGTGCAAAAAAATAAGATCAAGGGAGTGACTTCTGTACGTCATATAATTTTTCCTTGCCCTGGCTGGAATACCCCTAGCAAATTTGCCAGACTAAAGGTTAACTCGCATGCCATGACTTGCATGTGTATTGGCTTAATTTTCCCCAGATTGGATGAAAAATTGAGTACATCGATAAAAATCAGCACAATTTTTAAGATCTTTGAGATTACTGTAAGTCTCTTTTTATGAGCAAAACAATAAAGCAAAAAACCAGCGGGCTAACAAACCATAGCCTGTAAACTGCCTTCTGCAAATGAGCCACCTAGTTGTCAAAGCATTTAAATCAGCTTAATGCTAAACAGATCCATGTATGTAGTGTATAGACCATTTTCGATATATTAAAATTCTAGCTTATCTCCGAGGCTTGGGGGAAGAAAACAAAAGAAATCACATCGAGGTTGAGGGTTGAATAATGAATTTCTTTTGTCTTATCCCCCCAATCCTCAGAACTGTGTTAGAATTTTAACATATTGAAAATGGCCCATTGTGAATAGAATTTACCCTTTGAAGTACTCCTGGAATTGTCCTGGTAGAAGAGACACAGGATATAAACTAGGTTTGGTGCATTGCTTTGGTAACCTTGTCGTCTTATTGGATGGAACATGAATAATCTACAATGACAACGTAAGCACAACAGACTTTCTTTATGGTCGATCTCAAGTTTTAGTGGTGAAAGAGGTATTCTTTAAAATTCACATCAAACTAAGGTTAGGAGCATCATCAAGAAGTCATTCTGTGAGAGATAAATCACCTGTTTTGAATGCTTACACCTTGCGGAAATTGAAAGGTCAGTACATGTAATTATAATTTATTGTCAATTAATTTCTTCCACTAATAACCAAAAAAATCGCCAGTTGTTTACAGAGCATGTCGAAAGAACTGATGATCAAAGGTGTTGCCTACATATGTACATGTATGCATGGAACACTAAAAGCTGGCGTACTGTAAGAGGAGATTATTTGACTGGGGAAGGAAGAGGGCAATAATTTTAAAAATCTAGTTCAAAGGGGTAGTTTTTTGAGGGGTAGTATTTATCCAAAGGCAAACCAATAAATAAATAAAGAGAATTGATGCTGTAACAGCTGAGAGGGGGGATGCAATAGAAACGGACCATGTACATGTAGGTTCAACAATCCTTCAATCAACCAATCAACCAAATCCTTAACTTTTAAACAATAATAATTATTTAAATTGCACCTAACCCCCCCCCCCCCAATTTTTTTTTTTTGCTTAATCGAATCCACTTGTTATTCGAAGCACCTGGGTGAAAAAAAAAATTAATTTGGTTGAATCCTCGATTTTCTGTGCCCTTTCAAAGTAGCGCCTGAAGTGTTTCGCGACCGAGTTTTAGGGAGTCTGGGGCAACGGTCACTGATGACGTCTACCCAGGAACCAAACACAATAGCGCCTCAGTCAGCTCTCTGTATTTGCTCGAGAAAATGGAAAGCAAATCTAAAATGAGCAAGTTTTGTTTCGAAATCATTTCTTTTTCGTCACTGGAGTGAGAGTTAAGTTTCGAGTCGGCAGACTCCGAAATAAACTTTGATCGAGCACGCTTGACAACTGTGAACTCACTGCTCGGAACTTTGAGAGCAATTTGCAATGTTCAAGACAACGGGGAAGTTTCATTTGCGGGTGAGATCCTTAGGAACGGAAACCTAGCCGATGCGAAGTGGAGTAGCAGGAAGACGAAAAGCAGGAAAGAAAACTCAAGGACTGCTTTGAGTCAGCTGGATGGTAATTTTGTCACCTAAACACAAGATTCCCACGCCTGTTTATAGCCTGTTTACATTTGCCCTTAGCGAGAATGTATTTTGTCAAGGTACGGTTGTTCTATTAAATCAAGTTTGAATTTTTCTGTCTGGAATGCTTGATGTTTATAGGAGCGGTGTAAGTGTTGCAGTTTTCGAGACTTGATGACCTCCACACGTAGGTACTCTTGTGGCGTCTTCTTTGAGCGGCTCTTTGTTCTAAAACTTGATCCTTTCGAGAAGCGAGCTACTATTTCCGGCCGTGCTTTTTAACGTTTAGTCCATCAACTCGATGGAAATAAAGCTTGTTTTTACCCAGTTCTGTTTAAGCATTGGCCTGGCACATACTTTGACCGCGATTATAGAGAGCTCAACCAAAACACTGGCTTCGATCGATTGAAAATCGTAGAATTGTTTAGACATGTATTTTTAAAGCTGCGAGAGGCAAGGCTGAAGGAAACATTTCATGCAATTACCGATTTCACATTGTCACATGTTTTAGGTCGTAACTCCAAATAACCAATGCAAATTTCTCTCAAAGTTTGCAGTGAAATTTGTTGGATAAGCGAAATGGATGTGTTTCCTAAGCGGTCCACAGAATCATGTTACGCGGTCATATTTTCGATACTATTGCACAGAATGTTTGTCGCACTGCAGATGTCTAAACCTTCGAAAAATTCTGTGAGTCAACAATTTTGTTATCATGTAATTCTAAAGAATTATTCTTCGACTTTTATCTAAATCAAAAGAGAAATAAACTTTGGCTGGTGGCGTATAGCTGCGACCTATTTACATGTACATGGCAGTATATCGGTCTTGACGCCTCTTCAGTGATTGATCACATAACTTGCCGGCTATGTTATAAATACTGCGGGATTAGAAGATTAGGTTGTCGGTAGTATTTCTAAAAATTTGCTGGTTGGCTCTAAGCACAATATTTCGAAAATAGCGTTTGGAAGCCTGCGGAAGTAATTCCAGTGAGGGTTCTTTAATGGTTCTCACAGATTCGCTTTGTTTGTTTCGGTTCGACAAAATCAACCCATCGACCGTTTACGTCTTTATTGTATTACTGACCGATAATCTCTGGAAAATTGTACAGTATATCTTTTCTTAAATCTGGGATATTGCTGCAACAGCCGATGGCAATTCTGGAAGGCATTTCTGCGCACTTTTCGGATGTGTACTGCACCATTCTGAAGGAAATGAGAGGACGCGAGATACAGTATTCAAGCTTCCTGGGTAGATGTCACAACAGCCGCTGGACCCATTCTCCTCAAACTCGGTCAGGAAACAAAATGGTGGCGTTTTGGTGCTATTTTCGATATTTCGTCGCAGCACAGAAAATCGAGGATTTAACCGAATCCAAATTTTTTTTTCGCTGAACTTAGTTCTTGAAAATAATAAGTAGATTCGACTTAGCAAAAAAAAATTGGGGGGTTAGGTGCACTTTAAAGCTAAAAGCTTGTGGGGTCATTATAAAAAGGATCTAATGCACTATTGGACTTTACAACTCTTAATGGGTACGTAGAGGACATCATTCTCAAATAAGTGAGCAGTACCATCATCTACCTGTAAAGTCTAGGTTAGTGAGGAGTCATGGAAAGTTTCATCTTACTTGTGTCTGCATATCAAAATAGGAACACCTTTCTTCTCTTCTCTGCTGGGCCAGTTGTACATTAAACTCAGCTGCATCTTTGATGGCTCGTTTAATGTAGTTTGCTACTTTTCTTGTCTCCAATGCTTTCTAAAATGGAAGACAAAAATAAATAGTTTGAGCTCTGTACTCAAAGTTAGATCAGGTTAGTATGAGAAAACAGTACCTCTCAACTTATGGTTATTTCCCATCCATCGAAAGAGATAAACTTGACACAATGACATGGAATTGTCTACATGTATATATAATGTACAGTACATAAATGTATAGCAGTACACTGATCTAAAGGTGGAGAGTCCGACTGTGTATTTTTTAAAACTTGTTACAGTACATGCAAGTTTCCACATTACACAACCAACCAATGGATTAGAAGTCCATGCAAGACAAGTAGCAGAAAAGCTCTACAACAAAGCTCTTTTGTATCAACCAAGCATGAGGGCCATACAAAAAAGACAGGAGGCCGATGTTCTCCCAATACGGTCCCAAGCAAGCTTGGTAAATAAGAGATTTATGACACAATTGAAAAATAATGTTTAGAAAAATGCCACAATCATGGGCTGGAAAAACATCACAAACTTCACAGGTACAATTCTGATTGTAGGCCGAGTAGGTCTATATTCAAATTTGATATTAAACAAAACAGAATGGAAAGGAAGAAAAAAAAGGTAATCTTTTAAATGTGAGTATGTGAATGGTTCAATGCATAAAGAATATTGGAATGGAAATGGCACGATCTGATTGGTTGATTTTAGATATTGTCCCTTTGAACTAATTTAGTGGACAGGTGTAAAAAAATGTAAGCAATAATATCAGGCTAATCTATAAGTAAAGGGGGCAAGTTTCTAAAGAAACTGTGGTGCTGCGTCAGTGGGAGTATTACAAGATAATTTGGTTTTATCAACTGGGTTGATAATGTGAATCGGCCACCGTAAAGAGATTCGGAAGCTGACGTTTCGAGTGTTAGCCCTTCATCGGAGCAAAGGTACATGTATAATATTAAGTACACTGTAAGGAGCTTCATAATTTACATGTACCATAATTATGTCCATGAACATGTAGTAATCTTGATACTAACAACAAAACTATTAACATTTACTGACTCTTTACATGTACATGTTAGTACCTTCTCTTCTTCTGCTTTACGAATAAGCCTTTGACGTTCTGTGATGTGAGCTACTCTAATGTACTCCTGTAAGAAAATAAGACAGACTTTACATGTTGTTACCAGCAATTTTATTATTATTATTATTCATTACAAAACATTGAAATAAACATGCAAAAAACAAAATACTACAAGGAAACAATATTGACATGCAAAAAATAAAAACATTACAGTGTGAATCTATAAACCAGAATTAACAGTGACCCTCAAACAGTTTAAGCATGTTGGATTATTATTATTATTGATTATTATTATTGTTTTTTTTTAACAACTGTCTTAAATGGATAGCAACATAAACAAACAAGAAATAAAATGCAATTATAATTTAGGTATTTTCACTTTTGTTACAATATCTCACCTGATATTTTTTGGGAAAGCCATCAATCATAAGTTGGCAGACATCCTCTGTCTTGTATGCCACTAACTCTATGCGTAAGATGTAAAATGATAATATTAGCACTACTGAGACACTTTCTCTGAGTTCATCAAGAGAGACTAAACTAACATAACATTCGTATACATTTGGAAATTCAATTTTAAGTGAAGGAACATTTTGTAGTAATAGCTAGCATTTTTTTTAAATAAATTATATGGGCAATTCCATCGTTGTGGACGTTACATTCAGACTCAATATTTTGCAACTTTAATCAAGCACAAATAAATGTTAAAAAAGAGTTGTCCAGTTTTCCATTTATGAACATGTTTA
>OZ026607.1:18154556-18202056 GCA_964020085.1 Micromussa lordhowensis | reverse complement strand
TACGGCGATACAAAATGAGAAGACATGAACAACTTTCATCCAGGATACTGATTCACTCATGAACTGCGCTCGTTCGTTTGCACTTTGTGATTGAAAAATATCCACAAATACAAGTAAGATTACATTAGCTGAACTTCGATACTTTTTTAAGACTAAAACAAACCTTTCGTGGCATTCTTGAGGATAAAATCTCCTACACGCTTTGAGCAAGCAGTCACGACAAAGCGGCCATTTGCAGGCGCGGTGACCAAGACAATGTGTAACAGTTCCCCTCGTATTCTTTGGAACGAGGCCCAACTTCAAGGACGAGCCTCTTCGGAGAGCGAAGCGATTATTACGGAGAGCAGTGTCTTTTATTAAAGAGATACACAAACTAGAGGTTAATTTAGAAAATTCATTCTCATTCGTACACATCTGAATTCTTAGCAGTAATTCATGGTAATCCGTAACAAGATTTGAAAACAGTCAGTCTGCGGAGGCCGGTCTGTTAAAATTACATACATGTTGAACCATGATCGTCTGAAGGGAGCAGTTTAACTGTTGCTCGATTTCGACTACGCAATTTGCAAATCTAAAGGGACCTCAAATTCAACGGGTGTTTATGACTGACAAAAATTGTTTCAAAAATAAATAAAATCACCATTTCTACCGTGAACAGTCGTCGACCCCCCACAACAGACTGAATCAAATACCTCCTCGAGAGAACTAATCTCTTAACTCTTCAGGCAAACATTACGGACAATCACTTTGTCGTTTGTAGAAAGAAAACAAAGTAAATGCTGGAATGTGAGCCTAACAAATACGGAAAGATTACCCCTTACAAATCATCGAAACTAATTACAATAAACAAGCAAGAAGCAGTTTGTTTATCCGGGAAAAAAATGCTGTTTGCCAAGAGCTGCGCTGTTTGCCACTCGTCTGAGTGTCCAGCTATTCTAGGAAAATAAGCCTAAGCAATCATCTCTAAAAACTCCCGGAGTGCCCTTAAATTTTACCCACACGACGCTTTCCAGCTCCGTCGCTGTCAGCTTTTTTGTTGTCGGCTCTGCATGATATCGAAAATCTGCAGCGTGAGTGAAGGTAAAAGTACTGCTCTGATAGTCTTCACTATTACGTTCAACACAAGCCATTGGGTAATTTTTCCTTTCAATACTGATTCATGTGAGAGAAGGTACAAGTTAGACAGTCGGGGAAGTACTATACACGGAGATCCGGTGGTTGGGGGGGGGGGGGTAGAGGGGGGTAACTGCCATATGAAAAGGTCAGAGATACTCGCTTGGTGGTTCAAATCAAGGTTTTTGATGTTGATTACGAAACACTACTATTTTTCATTTCTCCCTCTCTTTTTTTCAGCGTTCTCATTTCCGTTTTTAGGGTCAATTCTCGAGTCAAGCCAACTAGCTCTGATTCCTCTCCCGAAAGGCGGTAGATAATCGAGTCTATTCCGGTTAAAGTGCTATCTTTTAGGGGGTGTCTTTTCATGTGAGAGCCTCCCTGGACGAAGAGTTGAATAATGTTTTTGGCCGACTCTTGGCCGAGCTTGAAAAGTTCATGATTCCTCGTCAGGGTCGTTAAAAATCAGTTTTAAGAATTAGGTGGCTGGCCTGAGACAAGCAGTAACTACCAGTTGATGATTATCGTTATTCTCGTAACCGCACAACAAGACAATGAATTGACGCTGCTAGAGGAAATAAAATCTTGATCACACAATGAAGCTTGAAGTCTAAATGATTATAAACAGACGTAGGGTTAGATTTCAACACGAAATATGAAGGTTTTCAATATAATGCAGCATTGCACAAATTTGACCGGCAAATAAATAAGCTAGCATCTATAGCTAATTGAGATATGCACACACAACGATTGCTGTTGAATCTTGATCATTTTCATAACATAAGGAGGCCATGTGATTTGGCACGGTGTTTACACCTCCGGCCGCACGAGTCCTAAAAGCTCACAGACACCACACCTTTTCAAGTGTCGGTTTTTCCGCTAAGGTAGTGTTAACGACTTTATAATTATGATATTGTTGAGCATTTCCTCTATAGCTGCAGCTTTTTCGGTGTGTACTGATTGAAGGGCAACAGAAACAACTTTTAACGCTGACTTTTTTCTCCAAAATATCACCATCCAGCACCCGGATGAAAGGAAACTCACGTCTTAGGGGAAATCTCTCCTGAGCAGTTCAATTATAAAGAAAGTCCCTGAGAAATTGGATTCCAAATGATAAGGACTTGTGAGCAGATTTTCTCTCTTTATTAAAAACTCGTTTTGAGCAATTAAGTTAAAAAATGCTATGTGGCTATAAATGCTTCTTAAAGAAACCTTTGAACTTTGAAGACTTTGAACCAAACCGTTTTCAAAAATAGATCATTGTAACCTTTTCTAACCTTACTGCAGAATTATGCCTTCACCGAAAGCTCCGTTTGAAATGAAGGGTTGTTTCTCTGTATGTAAAAATAACTTTCTCGCAATTCGCAGATAACCTGTCGCTGCCCTCCCAGCCTGTTATAACACGATTAGTTATCTACCGCTCATGGGGTTAATACAGATCGCACGCGAGTGGTGGTGGTTGGCAGCGGAGCTTTCAAAGAGTTTCACAAGTTGTTTGAACTCTCTTGACAAGGAAACACTCTGTGGCGAGATCTTTTGAAAGAACTCTCTTCCTGAGGGTTTAAGCTCCCTTTAAAGCTTGTTTAAGCAACAAGTTTGACTGACTTTGTGTAGATCTATCTTAATTATGAAAGCAAAACTAGCTTCATTGTTGGGCGAGGAGCTCGCAAGCCTTTTTGCAGAATGATCTTCTTAGCTTTGAGATTGCACTGCATTACCGATTTATTGCAATTCAGCGCTTAATATTAACGCATGCAGACTACAGTGGAAAGCAGTATTTCCCATTTTCATCTTTTCCCAAGCTATTTGGATCATGTCTTTATATAGGAATAACACTCCATTTTATAATGCCTCGGCAGTCTCTCATTGTCTGGGAACGATAAACATGACCGGCCGACGGAATCGTCATTGTCTGATACCGGCGCATGAAGATACTGTTGATTTATTATTTAGCAGATCAATGTTTCCGAATACGAAGCTAAAATAACAGAGGCTTGGATCTAAGGTCGAATGGACCATCAAAAATAGCAGGAGTTTTCTTATTCATGATGGCAAGATAATTCTTGATTATGCAGTTGTATCGATATCTCCACCACGGTATCGCGAGATGGGAAGGAGTATCGCAAGCTGTATGGCATTATACTCTTTTGTGACTCATATCAGTGCCGGGCCTTCTGTTATGTTGTTCAAGTTTTACCTTTGAACCTCCCTATACAATCATTCTGTACGTTGGAACCCCATCAAATTGACTAAGTCGAGGCAATAGAAACAAAAGGTACATATATTTTTACGTGTACTTGAGTTATCATATCGTACATGCATCAACATACATTCGTACTACACCACTTTAAAAAGAAGAACAATATGAACTAAGTCAGTCAAATATGGACTATATATACCTTTCGATAAGTCAGGTGAGCATACACTAACATCTAGCTAAGATATCTACAATCATTTTGCAGTGATCTTGCTTTCCACATACATTCCAGGGGCGATACAGTTGAGCGATACAATTGTCACTGTACTTTGTGGTTTTCCACTCGTAAGCTGCCAAAGGCGTTTTATTATATTTCTCTTATTTAAATAGTTCTGACCCAGAAATAAAATATTATAGCCGCATGTAATCTTTCGTTTTTCAGTTCTTTTCGATCAAGAACACAGTCCCAAGTTTAGTGACACGATAACCACAGAGAGGTGTTAACCGCAAAAATAAGCGGAACCAATGTTTTCTCGGATGTCTTTCGTCGCTCTGTGATAAGTTCGACTGTAGCGCTGTGCATTGTTTAAGTTCTGGTATCGCAAGCAGATACCATGAGATAAATGAGAAAAAGAAGAAAACGGATACATAGGCCTAGCCTGGCGACGCTTGACCAAACTGCATGAGTTTATCGATAGAGATAGGAACACTGAAAATTTCACGTCGTTAAACAGAATGTGATATACGGCTTGATTTGCTAGAGGTACTTGCCGGGTTTGCTCACTAAACTGGTGACTTTTCCGTTGTAGTTCTCCTTACTGACAAAATGCTATCCTCTGGGCGATTTTTTTATTACTATTTTTACTGTAAAAGCATCTTTTAAATCGATGCAATACCACGTGAAGAATCAGCAATCGAAGAAAGGCAACTGACTCACCTACAGCCTAACCATATTTTCATGCGCAATTTAGGAACTGAACTTGGAAACTGAAGAGAGTCGTAAGTGATTAACGGTTCAATTCAACTTCGTTGACTCACATTCTGGAAATAAGAAACTCTCGTCAAATCTCGACAAGACTAACTTGAATTCGAAATGAACTGAGAAAAGACGCCGAAGAAGGAAGGAATTAATCTCATACCAGTTTTTCGCCATATTTCCATATAACTAGAGCTGTACTAATCGCTGTTCCAATGGTAAATGTCTGGCAAAAGCGTGCTGTAAGCCGCATGGAACCGCGCTGAAATACTTAAAAAGATTACGACGTTGATGATATTTAGTCTAAAAAAACTGTTCAGACACGAAACGTGGAAACACTGAGAAACAATAAAGGCTGGCAGGTCTTAGCACAGAATCGAAAGGATCGGAAAACAAATTAAAGATTAGGAAATAGAGTAAATCAACAAAGCCAGAAAATAATATTCATTAACTCCGGGTAAACAGGTCCAAGCAAACATACCCCCTTAAAGAGTCAAGAAATTAGAAACACAAAGCAACGTTATTAATTAAACGAACACAACGCATTTGAGTTCTCCCACGTTGAAATACAACAGAACTTTTAGAATTTAATAAAAAGCCCGTCACTTATTAACAAGGAAACTTATACACCTCAATGGTAGGGTAATTTCACTTCATGATGTCTCTAATTGGAGTTTACATAGATTTTTCAATAACAACATTTGGATGTAAGGAAAAAGTTCATTTTCGGAAAGTACAGTTCCTAAAGTAACTAAAGTACCGGAGACAAAATGAAGACAAAAGTAATTAAAGCGATAATTAAGTAATTACACGCCAATTCAATTCCCTCACACAGTTTGCAGATTATTGAAGTTTTACCGCCAAAGGAAGACAAATCTCGAGCCAAGGTGTCAAAACAGCGAACTTCGATAACGTGTTCTGCAATTCCTTTAATTTCGCACCAAAAATAAAAGCCTCTAGGTTAAAAAATAGCTTCAAATCAATGCATAAACAGTTACGATTCGTTTTTTGTAGATGTGAGCGTGTGAAAGTTTCTTTGAAGAAAAGTAGAAAACATAAGGTGGTGAAGCAGCGAAGACTTGTACGGGAGTCCATTTGCGGAATGTAACTCAACTCCTCTAGAGGTTGGCTGAGAGTTTCATGCGAGTTTGCTGACACGTTTCTCGCAAGATTATCCGTGTATACATTTCAGCTGTCACTCTGTGCCCCTTACACTTCAAGAGATTGTTTATCTAGGACAAAAGAGTTCAACTGAGGGTTAAGTTCTGTGGTAGACATATTCTTAGCTGTAAGTGAAGTGTAAAGCTTGTTTCAAAGACGGAAAAAAACAAAGGATTAATGAGTACTCACACCCGTGCTTCCCTAACCTCTAAATCGTTGGGGCGGGGCAAGAACTGATAGATCTGTCAATCACTCTACCGATGCCTGCACGATTTGCGAATTACCCCCTCACCAATTACTAAAAAGACGCTGTCAGTAAATACCACAATTTCAAGCTAATTGACTCGGCTCCCTGTGTTATTTTAATCAAATTTCAATTATCAATCTGCTCTGTGATTGGTGGATTTCCGATGAGCTGTCCCCGGCCTCGGAGAGGCTGTTCACTGTAGACAAACACCTCTTATGACGTAGCGCATTAACACTGTAAGTAATTCGTAAATCCTTTTTGGATACAAAGCGGCTCGCATATTGGGTCTATTAGTCAGTCAGCGTGATTCGGTGACCCCGAGCGAACGTACTTCTTCCGGCCGGTTGTTGAACAGTGTTTAAGAACACAGTGTTTAAGGATCTTTGGTTAGATTTAATTCTCGGGTCAAGGGATTATGTCCGCCTTCAGGTCCTCCTTTACAATTGAGAGCATTCTTTCGAGGCCGACCCATCAACGATGCATGCCGTATACAATTCCACACCCGTACCCAATTATACCTCTGGCTCCGGGCTATATCGGTACAGTAATTTTGCCTCTTCACATTGTGTTTCATCTCAACAGGTAGATAGAATTCCCTGGCTGTCTTTGCGCAGCGCTTACAGCTGACCGACGTAAGTCGCTGACTGAGTCCCGTTGCAGATCACAGCAAGAGAAAACGGCAGTTGATTTCCCAGCTCACGTGGTGCCATTTGTAAGATCATTACATCGCATCAAGGACTTACTTGACGATTTGTAACTCTCTGATTCTCGCTAACACTTTAATTCGCTCTATCCTTGAAATTCTTACACCCGCAGATTAAGGTTTCAAAAGCTTAGCGAGTTCTCACAACAGATGCTTGGTATGATACCAACAGAAAACCTAAGTGAAGATAAACAGGTCAAGCCGCTCTACTCCGCTTCACTAATTTCATCGTTTGCGCGAATTTATTTTTCAGCATTTCCGCGATTTGGCGATCTTCTGCGTTCGCAACCGAAACGCAAGAGACGGCATCGTACGATATTCACAGAAGAGCAACTTGAACTACTTGAGGGCACGTTTCAGAAAACACACTACCCCGACGTTCTACTCCGAGAAGAACTTGCTATGAAAGTAGACTTAAGGGAAGAACGTGTCGAGGTAAGACTGATTTATTAACTGTTATGCAAGATAAGCCGGCCTGTGCGTGTTTTTGATGCTTCTTGTTTATCCTGCACAAACAGACTTTGTCGCTTTTGAATATTACTTCCACTTAATCCTTGACTTTACCCTTTGAAATGGTAACTTGGGTATTTACCGCTATTTAACAACGATTCCACTCGTTTATCGAAGTGCTTCATGTCAATGGGGGCAAACTCGCGGAAACGGGCCATAAAAGCAATTTGTGCCTCTCACCGCTTCTAACGGAGGAAACCAAAAAATGGCCCTTGACCAGGTAAACCTCGCACAGCGATTTGCACTAACGGTAACAAACTGCTAGCAATTTGCTTTGAAAAAAAGCAAATAATAAAATCGACGACGTATGCCTCCCTTAAACACTTTTTTTCCAAACAAAAAATGCCCGCACACCAGCAAAATCTAAATCTGTTTTTGTATTGTACAAACACGTCTCAGTTTACTTGACGCTATTGCTGGCTTCACTAAGGGCACCGCAGTGTAATCGTAATAATTGTGGGGTAAATACGATAGCATATTGCTGTCAAAACTCGGAAGATTAATGATTTCAGTAGAATGCCCTTATAGAACCCTGGCACGTCCAGAATTTTGAGTGACAAGGACATTCCGATGCGTTTAGGCTACGCGCCCGTCCCGAGAGATCGTACCCCATCGTTGTGCAATCTTGTATTTTCAAGACGAAAAGGTTGTTGCAGTGTCCTCTATGGTGTTCTGGGGAGAATGGGATCGGAACAGAACCAGGTAGTGCTTTTTCGTAGACGTGTCAGCTCGCAGACCAACAAGTGATAATATCTCTGGAACTGTAGCGCTCGACGTACAGGTACAAAACACTTCAAAACATGCCGAACTATCATCCTAGTAGCATTGAACTTAGATTTTACAAATTTCCTGACTTTGGTGTCTTAAATCATGCTTTTAAAGACTTTTCAATGACAAGTCAAATTGATTTCGAAAGAACGGTGCCTTCGACGCCACCTTGGCGCGCCATTGCATCCGTTCACATTCGTGTTACACCCTTTCTCTGTGGGTTTCTCTAAATGTCGCATGATTCTTTTCTTCATTTTAATAATTGTTTGTTAAGATTTTAAAGCTTTCAGTTTATTTCGAGAAATAGCGAAAAGAAGGTTCCACTCGAAAAACACCTCTGAGGTTCGAGATTAACACCGTTTTCACAGACTTCGTGTTGTGTTAACCAGATTTACACTCGTGGCGACCGTGAGTCTTGAAGATGTGTGAATTCTCGCGCTTTATAAACCCCAGGTATCGAACGTGTAATTGAATCAAGAAAGTCATACCTAGGTTAAGAAACACTAGAGTAAACACAGAGAGACTTTCTTACTCGAAGGACCAACAATTCGTAATTGCGTTTGAAATGGAGGCAAACTCGTGAATTGACTAATTCAAACGGGAATGCAGTGTTTAGTCTTCCAGTCATTGGTCGTGATGTTATATCTTCCTGTGATATTGCTGGCTTCAAGAAGCAAGATTTTTAGGTCTTTTTGTCAAAGTTTGCTATCGTATTCAACAGTTTATTTTGAAGGTTCAAGTTATGGCAAACATTCCTGAGTGGAACAGATGCTGACTCTCCATTCGAGTAGTTTTCCGGCCTTCGAAAAAAAAAACATCAGCCACATTTCTCCCGACACTTATCGCTTCTCTATTTATCTAAAACGTCATCATTCGTCCTAGAAACGTAGAAAAACGCCTGTTGTTAGGAAGGACACAGTCTAGTATGTTGTTTTTCTTTGCAAATCAGAAATGCTTTGAGAATGAACCAGTAAACAACGCCGAAAAACTCATAAACCATAAACTACATTCTCTACGTTCGGACCTCAACCATCTTTTGCCAGGCGACCAAGTATTTACGTAAATACCCCATTCCTCAATGTGTGATTTTACAGTGTTGGTATATAAGAAGATTCGTATAAAGCTACTCCTTGTAACTTCCTTTTCTTCATAACAATACAGCACCTTGGAAAACTGTGAATATAGCGGCTTTGATCTGAAGGTACATTCCACCACAAAGGGACAAAAGTTCCTCTTACGAATGTTTTGCAGGCAACTCGTAGAGACGTCTTTATTTCTACATTGTTGGTACACATTGTTGTTAATTTTAACCAGAGTTAAAAACTATTTTAAAGAGTCTTTAAGCATTTATTAACAACAGCAGAAAAGCTTCGGCCATGGAAATATCTATATTCTTAGTGAATTTACTGTCAACTTAATAGGTTCAGTTGGTTTGACGTCCCGGAATGGGACGATTGTATAAGCGTTAGAGTCAGTCTTCTGTTTGCTTCTCGACCAGGAGTCGTTAGAGTTCTCTCTCCATTTAAATTCTTTCGTAAGAAATTCGTGCAGTTTGCCGTACACGGAAACGAACAAAAAGGCCTAGATTCCTCGAGATCTGTGACTATCTTTAGTTCGCATTAGTGAAGGAATCAATTGTTAAGTTCACTATCAGAATTACCGATGTAGTAAATGGTCTAGACGCCGGATCTGTTGTGAGTTCTGGTCCTTTTGGATTCCTTAAGAGATGTTTAAACTCGAAATTATACAAGTCGATTTTCCTAACTCCCTGTTGTGTGTCAGTGAGAGAATCAGGACAGTTCACACCACATTAATTATCCACCCACAAACAACGGCGCGACATGCACAGAACTGAACACTCGGTCACCTGGGGTATAAAATAAATTGTGGTTTCAAATTCAAGTAAGAAGGAAAGATATATACACATTTTAACACTTGGATGCCGAGAGAAAAGTGTTTCAATATATTTATTCAGGAGTTAGATATAAACCTTCACACGAGATTGACAGAAGAGAGAACGCAACTTGACATGATTAGTCCACTCAGAGGAAGAGTTATGGTGAGTTCTTCCAGTCTGTACCAATGCACTGAGGTTCTAACCATGCGAATTAAGACTGCACGGTTTTTTTGTTTCGACAATTTTTCTAACAATATGAAAGAAGTTCACATAACATTTATAGGCTCTGTAATGTCTGTTTCTTTAAGAGTTGGCGATGTGCACTCCGCAGATTTGCAATTTATTCGAGGAATGTTTGTGTTGTTCGCCTTTCTCAGGCTTTAAGTTTGTCTTTCGACGTGCATACTTCGGAACCACTGAAACGTGTTTGTTGCAGTTTCTTCCACTGCTAATATACAATACGAATCGACCTTACTCTATAAGGTCTTCTTTTAAATTATTTCATTTTCGGTTCTGTGACGAAGTACTGAGATCCTTAAAATGTTTCACGGATGTATTCTATGTTGCAGTTAGATATACAACTTACATGTCAACTACCTTTCCAGTTTGCATCGACATGTGTAGTTACATTCTCTCGTTCTCCTATGTTATTTTTTTGAAATCATTGTTTCCAGTTGTATTGAGCACGCTTACATAACAATTTTAAATTATAACCGTCGTTTAGGTTAGCGATATGTCTCAGGAGTTCTGCGCTCATATGTTCAAAATAATGCTCATTCGATCGAAGCGTGCATCAGCGGACACATCAATTTTGTTGTCAGTTTAGCAGAAGTTGCCCAATGAAATGAGTTGGCGACTATATATTCCAATATTTAGTTCAGTACAGAGTTATAGATGCATTTAGAGGAAGTCTTTGGGACTTAACGATGTAAGCACTCAGTATTGTTCAGTGAATGAAGCAGTAAGTGGTCAAATTCCTGACATTGCAACTGAGATGTGTTTGAGTGACTAACTTAGACTGCAAAACTAAACTGACTTTGCCATGACACACGTAATTCTATGCACAGAGAGTCGAAAAAAATAAAAATATATAAAGATGGAAATGGTTTCTCAACAGCTTGCAATAAACAAATAGCTCCCACAATTTCTCTGGACTAGCACATTTCAAAGCCGGAAAGGTTGCTGCATTTTTGGTTCCCCCGAAGTGCATTCGTTACCAGCTGTTTGAAAAGTCAAATACTTATACAATGAAGAATAATTTAGCTGCTCTTCTATCATTAGCAAATTCCAGTTAATTACAATTTTAATTCTTTTATTTTTATTTTTGGGTATTTTATTTAAAGCATTGGTAACTTTTAAACTTCTAGGAAACGTTCTACTTTGCCGTGAAACATGTATAAAATATTCAAAAGGAAAAACGAAGACAGAATTTGAGTATATTGAAGTTTTGCTTAAAATTGCATATTGTCGAATGTCTACAAAAATGTTTTTTTAACTGATCAAGTGAATCAGAAAATGTCCGATGGAAAGGTTTATTATCTTTTGCATCACGATATTCAGTTTGATTCGGTGGTTAGAAGGGTTTTAAAAGAAGCTGACAGGGTTTTTGAAAGCCAACAACAGTATTATCCGTTTCCTATAGCCATTTCTGGTATCAATGACCCTTAAATTTCAAATGTAAGAAGATAACTTCCTTGTTATGGTACAGCTTATCCGCTTAACTGTCTTCAGACATTAGCAGCGATGTATTGTTATGGCTTTACCAAAGTTTACAACAGATAAAGCTCAATTTGAACTTAAAATTGAAATTGCAAGATTATTACTGTATTTTTAGTTTTGCAATTAAAAATCACAAACAAAACCGACCTTTATTTGTATACGAACTGAAGGTAAACAACATTGATCTGCATCACCCAGCCGGTTAGCATAGGAAAAGAAACCCCTAACCAGTTTAGAATGACAATATTTCATTATCAAGTGATAACCCTTTTTTCCTCTTTCAGGTGTGGTTCAAAAATCGAAGGGCGAAATGGAGAAAACAAAAGAGAGAAAATCAAGAAGCTAAGAAAACAACTAAAACCACGGAAGATTTACAAATACAAAGCTCTTCAACAAAGGACAAAGAAGACGACAGAGAAAATTCGTGTGGCATACATCCACACAAAATCGTCGAGCTATCAGACGAAGCATGCATAGTCCAAGAGACTTTCACAGCGACGTCAAGACTTAACACGAAAGGACGACCAGTGACATTGCTCTCTCCTACAGTGGGCAGCGATTTTTAGATTTCCTTGTATATATGTAGATAAATGCCGTATTCTTAGTCTGACTGTATATTATTTGCGAATAGAAATGCAGATTTATTTATTTCGGAATTTCAAATCGGTGTGAGTCAGATTTCTAAACAAGGAATCATTGTTTTATCATATAAGTAAGGTGTAAAATCGTGTACAAAAAAATAACTCAGCAGATTTGAAACTATTCTGCTCTTGTTACTGAATGTATTACATTTTAGTACTTTAAATCGCTTTGCCTGTTAACTTTTCTATCTTTAAAGAAAATGAAACGCGTATTTTTAAAAATATGATGTCTTCCTCAGCGAGTGCATTTTGTTCAATTCACTTATTTCCTCAAAGTACTGTTGCTGTTCGTGCTTAAATGTCTTAAAATTCGCAGCTCGTCTTTATCCGTAGAAAGTAAAGTATATCTTAAGTCATTCAATAAAGAGTGAAAACACTGGAACTGCAGTGTCACTATCAAAAGACTCGAGGACAGGTCTACAAAATAATGATGTTAGTGACGTTGACCGACTGTGCGGTTTAATTTGTATACCTGACTTTTGTGCTTGAGCGAATCTGTTTATCTGCGAGGGACTAGCCTCCCTAAGAATGGGAAAAAGGAATTGCTTTGCTAAGACCGGCCTGACGATCCACTAGATTTGTCTATTTATATTGCTGAATTGATGTCTGTTCTTTGCGGAGTTTCCGGGCTCGCTATCAGAGACTGTGGTTTCCAACTCAATGAGATTCTGACCTTTACAGTCCGTCGTGGGAACACAGTGACGAGATTCAGTTCCAAATTTAAGTGTCAAGTTGTAATTAAGCTCAAGTTAAAGCGGTCTCTGCTAAGTTAATTATGGTTTGAAAAAATCATTACCATTACTAGTAGACAGTCAGCACGTCATGTTTTATTACAAATCCCCGAATATGACTTGTTGCTGATAGGCCACAATCAGGTGTTATTTTCTGATATTGCCTCGGTAAGAACTTTCGTCTGGTTACGGAGCTGGGTTCAGACAAATCAAGTATCTCCTCGGTTATTTATGATACACGCCATACTCTTTTTGCGTCATTCAACAGCGCAAAAACTAAATTTCATATTGTATGCATGTTAGGCAGTGAATTAGCAACTCGTCCAGGTGGGAGTAGAAATACTCATTGTCGCTTCATGCTACCGAAATCGGGACAAGCCCCGGCTGTTTGGGCCATACGCCTAACACAATTTTACCGTTTTTATTGCAAGATCTCTTTTCCACCTTTCGCCAAGAAAAGCATACTTGATCGAGGAGAAAAGCCTAAACCAAGAGCTAAAAATAACTCTACCGAAACTAGTTGAAATGTGCAACACCCCGAAGCTGGGATAAGAGCTGATGACAGACCAACTAAAGACCAATATCAGAACATTAAAGAAATTATAAATCATCAATTTAGACATTTCGGCTAGCATCAGTCTTTTCTTTTTTTCAGTTTCTTGTTGCTAAATGTTAAACCATCTTAGGGAAAGAAAGACGGAAATCCGTGAAAGTGGCTTTTGTTTTACAGTTCAGAGTTCGACTGGAGTATGCGATCTGGTTAAACCAGTCGGTGTCTCTGCCAGTATGTTTCTCTACGCCCAGGGGCTCCATTGTCAATACGCTAAATTATCGGGCAGAACAGATACCGAGGATCACATACGATGTGCCGAGGGAAGAAATCAGCTCAAATTCAGCCGAATATGACACCTCCGGCCTGACTGATGATCCAATCCCTCAGTTATTGGAACAGACCTAAGCAGACTGAAACTTAAACACTCCTTGTCCTTGGCACTAAAAAGGGTCAATAAACTAAAATTCAATCCATAGTTCAGTGCTCTGTTTTCCTGGGGCGTTTTTGTTTGATTTGTCATCGAAGATTATTCTAAAGTACTAAAATGATTGTTCACTGCCCAGCCTCCGTTGTAGTTAGTTTCAATTATCGTGCTCTACCTTCTCTCTATCTTATTTATGCCTCTGTCTCTTTCTGATTGAAGCCTGTAAGATTATAAGCTTTATAGCGCCCCTCCCCCAGAAATGAAGCATCGCGAGGCGTTAAGAATCGAACTTATGACCCTTGTGCTACAGAAGGGCAATTACTCCACAGATGATACACTTTAAGTAAACCGCTGAGAAAGATTATCCGACTGCTGGAAAAGATTATCTGATTGTTTAATAAAACAGTTTTCCCTCGGTGCAAAAATCTACAAACCCTCTGGTAACTACTTCATGGCCATTAACGTAATTTGACAAGTGAAGATTAATGATTGAAATCGTGTACATGTAATCACAGTTTACGTGGTACAGATCAAATGCAAAGAAAACATTCTCAGAAGTATTATTCTCAAAGCCGTGGCCGTTTGCTCACGTCTCAGATTATCAGTGATCAACACAACGAATCTTCATTATTGCAAATCTATTTGCTGCATTGATTTGCCGACAATTACGCGACCTCTGTGTCTAGATACATAAATATCTCGGTGATTCACAAATCTATAAACCTTATTTCGTCGTTACAAGTAGCTAATTATAGGAATTATAGCGATAGGTGATACAGAGGGCAAAGTCATTTAGCGCATTCCGACGAAAGTGCAAAGACCTTCAAATGCTTGCCAATAAATTAAGCGTAAAGGTTAAGTACAAAAACAATCTCTTGTTTACATACTCTCAGTGAACAGAGGAAACGTATTTTGTTTATACTTTTTTCGTATCACGTGAGAGGAGAGCTGCAGTCAGCACGAAAACGCGGGAAATGCCTTAACAACAAAAACAAATGTTTCGTTTCCCTTAAAACACAATCGTCTGAAACGATTTTGTGATCTCCATGAAATAAAATGGTTTTCTTAACTGTCCCCAGAACATATGGTCGACGCATTCGATGAAGGCCAAAGGTAAAACCAATCACGTTAACTTGGTTACACCCACTCGCTAGTACATGTTATCTCTGCTATAAGTGTTTCGCTTTGTTTGCAAGGGGTTTCATGGACTCTTTTATTTATTTTTTCAGCTATATTTTGCTGTGATTGGATATGTGTTCGCAGATTTATGTTGTAAAGAAAAGCGCCAGGCTCCAAATCCAAACTGTAAAATCATTGAGGACAGATCAGTTCTTGGTTAAAACAGAACTTGAAATAATGGGTGGTATTTTAATGGATACAATAGTTATCTGCATCTCGATGATATCACAAGTCCGTGTCAACCAATATTTACTCTAGTTTCGATTTCCTTCACAAAACGCCAAATAGGGAGAATGACATTATGAAAAGCCAGTAAAGCACGGTATTAGCTATCTATTCCGGTAAGTATAAACGTGTATGCATGCCAAAAATGAATGCGCGACAGTAAACGTCAATTTCTCGCAGGTCAGAGATGTGGTCTCGGGGTGAGTTGGAGAGATATAAGGACGTGAGAGGTCATTGTGGTTTACAAATGTTAAAATTATTTCGTCAGGTCTTCAGAGGGCAAAAGAGCGGAAGGGTAAACGGGGTAAAACATGGACCATCATAGGTCTACACCCAGTCCTTGAACTTTCTGCCGCGGGCGCCAAACAGCCTCCGTTTTATTGATGACGAAATCGTCGACTGATAAGACAATCAACGCCACAAAGAATTAGCGTGTCTAAGCTGATAACTATCTCCGAAAGGAGATAGTTCAGTAAATATACCAGTTGTTTTGCTAGGTGGTCCCAAAAAATCTGCCATTTCCTACTTACTGATGCGCGTGGAGAAAGTTCATAACAAATAGCTCGAATTAAATTCCGCCACCGTTCGCCCCGGCCGGCTTGGCTTAAATCGCGAAACCATCCGACAGTGGCGAAAGGCGACTCCATCCTGCAATGCAATAATTCTCACAAATATGTCGAAATATTTTAAACAAGAGAGCTACGGAAGTTTTTGTGCTCGCATCAAACTAAATCGCATCAAACTAAATCACGGCTGTGTTAAACTTTTGTAGGGGTTCAACGCTACATCTGTCGGTTCAGTCAAAAGTGTTGATTGTACATTATTAATACTTGTTAACAAATTTAGGATTTAAAGAGGGTTAAGTACAACATAACTAGTGCTGAACTTAAGGTCAAAGCAAAAACAATCTCCAAAAGATTGAAATTTTTTTTGTTACATAAAAGAACGGAATAAACCTGGTCAGGCGAGAAGATCAGATATAGCTTGCATGCTTAGTAAAGGAGGAATTGGTCCTTTTCTTGGGCTTTTTATTTTTTTAGGAATGAAATATATATCGAAAAGGGACTTATTGGAGCTTTAAAGGTGATGCGCCGTTATCACAGTAATCTTTACCGGAAATGTTTTCTCTCGTGTGGTTTACAGCACGAGAGTTCGCGTTCTTGACATGTAAATTTGTCTTGCAACGGCGACATTGATTAATGCTTTCCGGGAATAAACAAACGCGATAAGGAATTGCATAAAGAACGAAAACAATATCAGGAAAAGCTGAATGTTTACCAGTGATCTTGCGATATAACCAGTGCGAAAACATTTGGCACTAGAAAGAGCAAACGAGTACAGGGTACAGAAAGCTTGTTTTCAAAAGACCTGCGATAAACAGCCCGGAGAGGGGGGTGGGGGTGGGGTGGGGGCAGGACTCCCATCTGAAAATGCCTGGGGTGGTCATCGTCTCTCTAAGGGACACAAATCAAGGATTCTGGTCTTTATTGCCATTTATAGGCTCGATTATCACCGGCCTACCGAGTGCTGCTCCTTTTCTGAACGGCGGCTGGGAATCGAGTCTATTCGGTTTTAAGTGGTATCTTTTAGGAGTCGAATAAAGCTGAGGCACGCCCTCATTGTTTTTCCTTAAGGGTTTCAATTCAAATTTTCTGACAAGCATCCCGGCCTTTTCAAATGGGAGTTCTCCCCCCCCCCCCCCGCCCCCCCCTCCCCAGCGGGATAAACAGTAATCTTAAAAACTGTTACGCTTGTTGCAAGATTCACATTGCGCTATTTCACTTCCAACATCTATGGCATAAAAAGGTTGTGTAAAATTGCTCTCAATCCAATCAGATTAACATATTTTTGGGGAGAAAGGCTCTTTTCGTCAATTCGTTTTAAGTGAACCACTATGTTTTCCCAGTTGATATCTTTCAATCACAAATACTATGAACACTCCAAATATGGGCAGGACGTGAGGTTGCCTGAAGCCGACGTCATGTTGCATAGCAACCAAGTTAACGGCAACCACAGGCAGGGCATATTATCGGAGCTAAAATGATAGTTATTTCCTCCACCGAAGTCATTGCGTTTTAAGTATCAGACTTTGCCTCAAGTGTATACCACTCCCTTGCGTCATCCTCTGGTCTCTTCAGAAGGCAATAACCTTTCTCTTTCTTCAACCACGCTAACGGGTTTAACCCAGTTCAGCGAAAACATAATGAGAGCGGCGAACACTGCTACGCCGCCCGTGACATAAAACGGTACGCTGTACCGTTTTGTAACGTCAAAAATCCACCCAGCCATAGGTGGACCTATAGTCTTTGGGAACGCCATTAAACAGTACAACGCGCCTATAGCATGTCCAACCTTTTGCACGCCAACCAGATCTCGCGTTACAACGGGCAATAACATCTCGTAACAACCGTCGAACAAGCCAAACGCGAACGCGAACACGCTTATCCACTCGTATCGCGTTGCCACGGTTACAGCAGACGTGGAGATACCGAAGAAGAGTACTGCTCCGGGACAGACCAGAAGCCGTTTGAAGCGTGGATAGTCGCATAATGTACCGAAGACTAAACTACCTAGCACACCTCCAATTGACATGTAACCCGTCAACAATGAGGCTTTGGTACTGCTGACTCCCTTGTCTTCTGCAAAGCAAACCTGGAGAAAAGAGGAAGTGTCGATGAGGATTCATATTTTTGCAGGTAACCATGTGTTTAATTTTCTGTGTCGGCTACGTTTCTACCCCGCCAGTGAAATCCCGATTTCTCGAACCCTCATTTTTTCGAACCTCCCGATAACTCGAACCAAAAGTCGTTCCCTCTCCCCAGTCAAACGCTGCAATTTTACCCCCGATTTCTCGAACTCTCCGATTTCTCGAGGCAATTTGCGTTTCCCCTGGAGGTTCGAGAAATCGGGATTCCACTGTAGCAAGTCCTGTCCGAACAGCGCAAAGACCAATAGTTATTGCACATTGAAGCAAACCGGAACTTTAATACAAGACCCCGCCAGAGAAATTTAAAAACAGCGTTTTCATTCTGGAAAAGCATCAAATGTTTTCCGTCCACACTACGCGGGAAAAATTTGAGAACGCAACAATCACCGGTCATTTTGGATTGGTGTTTGAGTGAACCTCGGCAGTCAAGGAAGTCACGTGATTTTCGTGAGGCTATCGTTTTCAAAAAGCTCCACTGACAAAACGTTTTCCGTCCACACTAAAACGCAAAGCCGGCGTTTTCAAATTCGTCCGGTTTGAAGAGCGTTTTCGAAAAGCTCCGTTTTCGTGACGGATTAATGTGGACGGTAGGCCTAACCGTAGAAATAAAGCTGGCGTTTTTAAATTTCTCCGGCGTGGTGTGGACAGAGCCTAAAAGGCAAAAAGTTCATTACTTGTTGATCTTGGTAGATTTCGTACTCGTCACCCGCGAAATGAGTGACCCAAAAATGTTACCTTAGAAATATTGTCTGTGCAAATTTAGTTCGAAAAATTTTGGATTCCATTGCGAAAAAAAAATCAAATTTCACTGGATTGGATAATCATTACATCCCTCTTCCCTTCAGCGATCAACTGCCCTTCCCACCCCTCCCCCAGTACCGCACGTTTTTGCATTTTTTATTTATTTATTACAATTTATGGCACACTATAACAGAAGCCAAAGGATGTAATGTAAAAGAGTCAAAGACCTCATATTGTAGCAGAACACCAATGGTACAAAAACAAAATGATACAAAAAAATAATACAAATTAATATTTTTTTTTTCCTTTCAGCCTAACATTGCAGCTCATCTTTTACATGACAAAGGAAACTCACCAAATGAACAAAAGGCACCAGAAATACCAGCATAAAGATACACTGTGCCGCCACCCAAATGACGTAGAATCTGTTGTTAAATACACTTAAGTCGAATTTCATAGAAGGTCGATTTCTCCCCGTTGCCATGGTTACAGGCGCAAAGGTGAATGCGCTTAATAGCATCAGACTCTGCAGACCAGCGATAATCCGAAACGTCGTTGACATGCCAAATTTGGTCGCCAGAAACTCTATTAAAGGGCCATACACAAGGGTTCCAGAGGCAGCGCCTGCGAGAGCTATCCCCGAAGCAAGGGCCAGGCGCCTTCTGAAGTACTTTGTCAGAATCACAATCGAGGGGAATAAGCCAAGGCTAGCTCCCAGTCCCCAAACTACGCCGTAGGTGGCATACAGAGGTTGCAGCGTTGTTGCAAAGGAGCTGGCGAGAAGGCCTGAGGCTGAGACAAAAGAGCCAATGATGACGACTGTTCGGCTCCCATAACGCTCAGCGAGTGAGGTACCAACAGCGGCAAAGAGATACATCGTGCTGGAGGCTAGAGAGGCCACCCAAGCTGTCGAATAAAAGGAAACATATGCAGTTACAAAAACTGTAAAAAACTATAGGAGCACACGTGCATTTGAATAACAAGTGAAGCAAAACTACCTCAATACTTTACAACAAACAAGTCCTAAATTCTTACAATGTCTTTTTTAAGCGATATGGACAGTCTTGGATATAATGATCGGTGATGAATTTCTCATAACAATATCAACACAGTGCATACAAGTGTCGTGAATAGAGAATAATATCATCCACAAACAGATATTGTCTTGATGCAACAATGCATTATCAAAACTAACATTAAAAGAAATCTACGAAGATTAGTAAGGAGAGTTTATGTGACTAGAACTGCGAACTGAAACAAGTTCCTTTTAACTACCACTGACACAATATTGAATCAAGTGACTTGTCTGTCCATCTGTTACCTGTTTCTCCTCTTGGTGTAGAATATTCTTCCATCAAAGCTGCATACACCACCCCTGCGGAATTTTGTTGTCCAACAGTCAAGAAATTGACCACACAAACACCTAGACAAACAACCCATGCCCACCCCTCATCAGTAGGCTGATGATGCCCATTCCCCTCCGTTGTTTCAGGTCTTGGTTGCGATTCCTCCACAGCTGTTTTTCCGCGCATGCTCAAAACCTTGGGCGTATCTTCATGACCATCGCTCTTCATCTTCAATGAGATCTTTTCTTGTTTGAAGCTTGTGAGTTTCTCAATAAATTTCCGCTATGAAGTTCAAGTAATATACCCGCGATTTTTATCGGCATAAAAGAAGGTCTCTTGGGATGGAGCAAACCTGAAAAAAGCCCAGCAACATATAAAAAAACGGGAAAATTCATTGTGTGTACTGAATAGTTTTCGTTTGAAAACGCATACATTTTGATGCTCCACACTAAAACGCCTGAAAACGCTGATGAAAACGGAGACTTCATAACAGGGATTCAAAAATAGGAGCCTTTTGAAAATGATTCGTTTTGAAAACGCTCCGTTTCTAGTGTGGATAGGTGAAAAGGGAGGCTTTTGAAAACGGTGCAAAAAGAAAAAAGAACATATACTGTCATTTCCATCAGCGTTCTCGGACACTTTTAGTGTGGGCGGTAGGCGAAAACGTATCAAAAAGTATGCGTTTTTTGGTGTCAATGTTTGATCGACAGAAGTTTATGTATGGGAACAGAGCGATCGCACGCGGGGATTTGCCTTCCCGAGCCGCTGCCGTGCTGACGCGTACCCTATGCAGTTTGCTTTGTTCAAGTTGTTTGTGACTTGTTTTCGTCGCCGCTTTTAGGCACGTCTTCAAGCGGCTGAGTCATGAATCAAGCGAACAGTATTGTGTCTCCGCCTTCTTCTGGCTCCGTCAGTTACTCGAGCACCCGCAGAACGGCTCCACAAGTCTTTAATGTGAACTCGCACGCGATCATGCCGCCGTTCGCGAGCGGCTCCGCTGGCACGTCCCTCGCTAGCCTTCCTGCAGCTTCCAATTTCGGCCAACCTGTCCAGATTAACTTCCAGACCTACCTGAGCGCTCTACAACAAGCCGCTCAGCACCTGCAGCCGGCGCCGTCGGTCCCATACTCATCCACGCCGATTCCGCTCGAAACAAGCTCTCCTAGTTCCACTAGCCACATAAGCTACAGTTCCATTCACTCTGCCGTTTCTACAACGGCATTCTCACTTCCAGGTGAGTCCGTGTCCTTTCTGCCTTTCATCCCTATGGTTTGTGCTGCACTGGCGGCCCCGTTTGACCATCTCCGCACCATCCTCGCGGCGGCTGGAGTCGACGGGAATTTTTCCAACCACAGTTTTCGGTGCGGCGCAGCCACCTCTGCAAGCACATGTGGATTGGAACATCGCTGGACTCGCGAACACTACTGGTAGGAACAGGGGACTCGCAAACGCTGCAGTTTACGATATACTGCCCTCGCAAAACCTCCGCCACGTAATGGGGTTTGCAATGGCGGCGGTCACGAACATCGCACTCCTAACCGCTGCCGGTTGTCACGCAAGGTGGCGTCCCAAATGCCGCTGTCAAGTGCGCTGGATTATTCGGAAACACTGCTGTGGCGAACACTGGACTCCCAATTGCTGTCACTGGTTTCACATACGCTTCTGTTACGAACAACGCTGGACTCGCAAACACTACTTGTAGGAACATGGGAACTTGCAGAAACAGGCAAACGCTGCAGTTATCAGTATTACACTCGTAAAAACCTCAGACAGGTAATGGGGTTTGCAATCGCTGCGGACATGAACGCCGCACTCGCCTGATGCACACAAATAATACCGGCGTCTTAAGGCTGTCACGCAAAATAGCGTCCCAAATGCCCCTGTCAAGTACACTGGACTCGCTGACGCTGCTATCGCGAACTTTGGACTCCCAGATGCTGCTGTGCAGGATGCTGGACTTGTCAACTCTGCAGTCTCCGAAACGTTCCTGTCACATACACTGGACTCGAAATCACTGCTGTCACGCTCAATGAAATCGCGTTTACTGCACGTCACGTACACTACAACACAAACGCGCTGTCACGATCACCAAACTCCCACACGCAGCAACCTCGATCACTATACTTGCACGCTGCCGTCACGCACTCCTCGCAAACGCTGCTGTTACGAACGTTGCCACTGCCACTGCCACGATTACCGAGCTCGCACTCGCTGCTGTCACTGGCATCCGAAAGGATGCTGTCACGAACGATTCTGTCACGCTCACTGCACTCGCAAACGCTGCAGTTAAGTACACTGCACACGAACGCCGTTGGTTCCGATAACCGCACTGGCAATCGCCGCTCTCTCGATCACTGTATTGGACCCGCTATTGTCAAGTCGCGCACACGCTGCAGTTACGAACACTTTACGCAAACGCTGCTGTCACGATTACTGAACTCGCACACGCTGCAGTTACGAACACTGTACACACACGCAGCCGTTTCCAACACTGGCATTCCAAATACTGCCATCACGTACGCTGGACTTGCAACTGCTGCTTCCGTACACATCGGACTTCCAACTACTACTGTGACGAATACTGGACTCGGCGACGCTGCTGTCTCCTTAATGCTGCTCACATACAGCAAACGTCGCGCTTACCGGACTCGCACACACGCTACAATCTCGATCACTTGCTCTCACACGCCGCCGTCCCGTCTCGCAATCGCCGCGGGTACGAACACTGCATGCACTCGCAAACGCCTTGCATAGGGATTTAGATCCACTGCTTTTTCAAACACTGGACACGAGAACACAGCCGGCATTTCAGATTCTATGATCAGAACCTTAGGCCGCTGATCCAGCAATGCTTATCTCGTCTGCTGTATTTTTTGATTTTCTTTGTTCTTTCCGCTCTCCCGTTCGTCGTTCGCCGCGGAATGCAAAGTATCAGGCAGCAGGCGTTCACCCCTCGCGCTGCTTGGAGTCTTCCTCTCTTTCAGCTCGTCAGTTTGGCATTCCCCAGTCGGCCCCCGCCTTCGCTTCGGGGCCACTCCACTGGTGCCTTGTCCCTTTCCAGCCACACCCCATCAACATACGTGGCGTAGCGGAACAAACTTAAGCAAACCACGACGACGACGGCTACGAGAACGTCACCAAACAACTGAAGGGTTTAATGATAAAAACAATGGCTATGCACGTGCGTTATATATCTGTACACGCATTTCTTTCCCGTCCTCAGCACTCAAGAACGTGAAATGACCAATTTCTCTATAGCCTAAGGAACACGAACAACAACGGCTAAGTTTTCGTACTTTCATTTGGAATTAAACGCTGTTATTGCACGTTTTTAGGCATTTGCGTACTGAACAGATCTAGAGAATTGTGTATTTCGCTGGTAAAGTATAAATTCATTTTTGACTTGGCGTCGTCCTCGGCGTCGTCGTCGGTTAACAAGTGAAAACGCTTGCATAATCGAACGTCACGCCATCCCGCTCAAGTATTATTTCTTAATCGAGAAATTCTCAACAAAATAGACCGAAAACATTGCCGTTAAACTTAGAACTCGTAACGCAGGGAATATGTACAGGTGTAGATCAAAAGTTACGTGGTGTTGCTTATGTAGTCCAATATAATAGATAATACGAGTCTGATAGGGTGCAATGATCGATGAACTTTTTTTGCAGCGATCGATCGATCGATCGTTGCGATATGGATAATATACAAACCAGCCTTTGGCATCATTCATTTACAGTCTTTTTGCTTTTTTTGCATAACAACTTTCCATTAGGCGTACAAGGCTTTCATAACGACAAAGAACGGAATAAAGCTCAATTCATGATTCAATCCAATTTCACTGCGCAAAAGCCGGTACTTACCTTCAGAAATCAAGCATTCGATGGTGTCCTAAGCTCTTGCAGATCGGAGTCAAATGTTCAGAATCCCCCAAACAGTTACTTTGCTAAAAAACCTCAGGCGAACAAGGGTTACATCACCTTGAGAAATACAAGTGTAATGTCTTTCTGTCTCCGTCCAGGCCGGTCATCGCTTAGGGATATCGATAAATCGCTCATGCACTAATCAAGTGATTTCCCTCTGACCCTACCCCGGGTACCACGGGGTTTCCGTCGCGAGCGATTTTTACAAGAGGCAAAACCACAATTTTGAAGAGAACAAGCACCACATAAAAAGCAATGTTATGCATGCAACTTGTTACGTTTTAATTAAGTATTTGTAACATGTGTATAAAAGAGAGCACGCGATTTTCAGGTGTAATCTGTCCCCGAACCACCCCTCCCACTTTTCTTGCCACTCTCGAGTCAACTGATGTGGATCAGGCCGAGGATTGCAAAACAAAGGAATTCCTGTGTTCCTTTAATCAAAGTGGACAAGCCCCGGACCGACTATTTTGGAATATAAGTAGTTCTGTGGAAATAAGTTGTTCCTGTTGAAATAGAGGGCACGAGAGCATACTAATAACGATTCTGAAAAAAAAGGAAAAAAAAAAAGACAATAAGCACTCAGTCACACAACACTTCAATCACGTGCAGCCTGCTAGCAAGCTCACTTTTGACCCGCACGTGCGAGTTGTGAGGGTCGACCCATGCAATCGGGGGCGACACGATCGGCACGCGCCAGGCGTACGCGTGTGACTCAGTGACCAGTGTCCCTCTTAGAAAATGTTCTTCCGCTTCTCTGTTTTTGTGCAGGAGTCCTGATTGCTGGTTTGAGTGTCACGCCATTGTGACGATACCGCGCCACAAAGGTGGGCGCCCTCTAACATACAAAAGCAATACACATAAACACACCCGAGAAAACACGCTACAACTTAACATAAGACTACAAGTATTTAATAAGACAATTACTCTAACTAACAAAAGAAACAATAATACAATAAACTTAATAAGAATATTACAATTAACTAGAAACTCTACAGTAAACTAAACCTAAACCTATAGAGTGTGTGCGGGTGACGTCATCAAATTCTCAAATCCAAAACTAAAGAGCCACTAAATGTTTTATCCTCATCAGGCTTAAGAGGTTCCAAATTTAGCTCTGTTTACAACTTTCCAGCTCAATAGCATCCTTCGTTTGGAAACCATAACATTTTGACTTTCGAAGTTATGGCGGTGCGTGACATAATGCGAAGCTCGCTTTTGTCGAAAAATATACACTTATCTCGTGATTTTCGTCCATTTTAGGAGTTTAAGTATCAGGAAAAGTGTTTTTGTAAATATTTTTTGGTTCGGTTTAGATAATCAGTTGACTAGAGAGTCAAAGTAAGTTCCAGATGTTTACACTATTTACTGGCCGCCATGTTGGAGGAGTAAAGAGGTCCTCCAACATGGCGGCTCCATACTACGCTCTGTAATTTTGTGCGGAACATTTCGACGAATATCTCAGCTTTGGGACAACGCACATAGCTTAAACTTGGAGAACTGTCTTCTTTATTTATCGTCTACAATATCACAATTTTTTGACTTTGTCCGTTGCATAGTTTTTATTTTATTTTTTATTGCGTGACAGCCGCACACACTCTATTTACAAGAATATCGTTAAATAAAAAATGTAAGCGTTTCCGCTAGTAGTTCAGCAATTGAGTTTAGTTCACCTAGCGTCTGAAGTCCTTGTCCTTGATCTTGTCCCCGGAACAACGTTTCACCAGCACAAAATACACCCGCAACCAACCAAACTCCCGTTTACTTCACATTCCAACTTACTTCTCCAAGTTACATGTTTTCTCCGTCCGGAATACTTCAACTTGACTTCACTCAGTCCGGAACACTTCAACTTCTCGAGTCTACTTCGGCTAGCCGGTTTACAACGGCCTTCTTCGGTAGCACTCTTCACTTGACCTTCAATCCCTTCGACCAGTTTTTGCACACGCGTCCCCCGGCAAATGTCTCTGTCGTGAAATTAGGGAGGGTCTTATTGATGGCTCTCAGTAACGAAACTCTACCTCCGGTCGTATTCCTGGCACTTTCAAACCTCGCTCGAAAACTACACCGCAACCTTCTCCTACACACAGGCAAAACTAAACCACACACCATATCGACCCAAAATCCCAAATATATACAGACGCAAGGTTTTACATACAAGGAAAGGAAAGAAAACTATCGGTATAGGGTTAATTACAAAACAAGTTACACAAATGATGAATACAAGTTACGTAATAGGTGCTAAATACAATACAATAATACAATACACCTAAAAAAAAACTGCTAAAATACCGTGCTTTCATGACAGCCATTCAAAATAAAAATCAAGTCCAGAATCTGAGAAAAGAAAGAAGGTAACTATGCAAAAACACTCGCCAAGATTCAGGTCACAGCAATTTTTCTTCTGCAAGATATCCGGAGAAGCTTTTTTCCCCAAATTTATAGAGATTTGTATGGAGAGACCATGTTGGTGCCCATCCGGTTAGAAACAACAGAAACATCTATCACTGAGTTTTTCTACAAAAGGGGAAATTTATCTATCGAGGAACTCAAAAACGATTAAAATAATAAAATAATAAACCCACCCTTGCCTGAGATTATATCAACACATTCAGTAATAAGAAAATCGATCGCAAGTAAGATTATATGTCATATATGCCTTCAAACTCAGAGATGTACACGGTAGACTTTAATACCTGTTCTCCTCATAGTTTTGCATAACGTTCTGCATACAAATCTTCTATGCCACACTCCTGGAAAAATGTTTTCTACTCCATGATCTCTAGAGTGTAAATTATCTTCTTTCACTAAATTCATTTGTACCTGCTCGTAAAACAGGGCAAACAATAAAGAGCAGTTGTAGATGCGTATTCGTTTTTTGCATTGCTCCACTTTTAGAGAGTAGATCGCTTAGATTTCCATTGCAAATTACTAGATTTAAATAACAAAAGCACTCACCTCTCGAGGATCCTTGAAGGAAAAGTACACGGGATGATGTTTGAGATGAACAACCGCTGACTTCGCAACAGCCGGCTCACGACAAATCCCCACCCAAACCCCTAACCTGGGGACGGTTAAATACAAATATTACTCAATCACCACCCTCTCGGGGGTGCAGTTTCCCTCAAATTCCCTTATTTTCCGGACTTATTCTAATCCTAACCCTGGGGAGGGGGGGCGAGGGGGTGTAAGTTTACATTGACTCCTGCATTTAACTATTCCACGCCTTTCCCCTCCTTGACTAGGAGCCGAACGCTGGCCCGAGAACGTGATTGGAAAGGTATAATTGACTGCGCATGATTGCTCCTAACCAATCACAGCTCATCACTGCAAGCTCAGTTTCCTGAAACACGGGGTTAAGGTTGAAAGACGCCCAGAAAAGAAGCCATTTTTTTTTTCTTTTCTTTTCCTTCGCTCTTGATTTTTTTTTTTTCATGTCGTTCATGAATCCGCTTCTGCAGAACATTGCCCAGCTGACCCCTCTACTTGTCCCCAGGCTTCTTTAAATCCTTCGTTTTTTTCTCGGGAATGAGAGGTTGCAGATTTGTTGGAAATCTAACCAGACGAAACTGAGTAATGTGACAAGACAGGGACAATGACTTTGCTTGCTTGTGGTTTGTTATCATTGCTTTCTCAATGAAGGAACCCGCTGACGGCAAGGGTATTGTCACTGGAATAAACTCCCATTTGAAAATTAAGTTAACTTTGAAAACCTGTATTTTAAAGGAAACCGTATAGATGATCTAAGCCTCGCGGCATTTCCAGATCTACCATCATTGAATCCTTATTCACCTGAATACACGCCATCCTCATTTTTATTGCGGGTTCCTTGTATTTTTCGAGTTCTGTTTTGGAAACCATTCTTGTAAGGATTCCAAGTCAGAGGTTTGGTATATTTTTTGGCGTGACACAATGCCAAAAACAGCAAGTCTTCCTGTTTCTGCAAAGACCTCCAAGCTAGAACTATCGAAACAGACTTGATACAAGACGCTTGTCATATATTATGATCACATGACCAGTAAAAGATGCCACGTTAACACAATCAGTTTGATACCTTATTATATTTTGCTGCATCCCAAGTGTTGAAGCCCAACAGGTAAGCAACTCACATTTCTTTCATTAGTTTCATTTTGTAAGAAAGTTTAAGAAAATTAAGTGGCATTTCCTCATTGAGGAAAAGGAACAAAAGCGAGTGTAACATAACAAAGAATGGATACATTTGCACGATTGGCTGCATCAAAGCGGGAAGACGAATACCATCTTGCACTTAAATTTAATATCTGATGTGCAACGGGTTGGAAAGAAGTAAAATAAGGCGAAATTTAATTTAAGATAGCCGATATAAACGTTTAATATCTGAACGATGCACAGAACAGGGCAATTCCGCGCCTCTGACAAATATCGCGTCGGAATACAACACACCAACACATACAAAACGGACTAAATTATTGTCTTTTACTCAATGTTGGGTTAAACGTAACAATCAGAGAATGAACATGAAACATCTCTTGACAATTTTGAATGCTTTCTTGGACATGCGTTCGTCTGTGGATTTACCTTAATGTACGTAATGTTAAACGTCTACAGTCAGGTATACTTAAAAATTATTTTCCCAGCTGGACGCTAAAACCAAGTACTTTGGAATAAGTTCAAGCCCTGCTGTAGTATCAAGTTGTGGCTTAGTGCGCGGCAAAGAAATCAAATTTAAGAAACAAAAAAAATTACGAGTGGTCCGTAAAAAGACATCCGAACTGAGGGTCTAGACAACGTTTATTAACATGCGTTCACCGTTATATCGAATTTTGCATGACGCAAAAACAACTGTGATGCAAATTATACTACGCGTAATTTGCTGGTGGCGTAAAGTTGTTTTTTCTATAGGCTCAACGGGGAAGAAAAAAACTTGTTGAATAACAAGCATTGCTGGTCGATACTCTTTACAAGTGTCAAATACATTCGGGTTTATTTTTAACCTCATTCACAGCGTACACTGTTTTTTTAATACTGTCTGCCTTCGCATGCAAATTTCTTTCCAGCACAAGAACAGTGATAATATAATGTACATGTCACACTGATGATGGTTGGTAGGATTCACGATGTATTATTTCTTGTAAACTGCGTTTAATTTTAAAGTCTGGATATAAAAAGGGAAAATAGTATTCGGTGTAATCTGACATTAAAAGAATGAATCGTAAAAGAATTTTTAAAAAAAATCCCAGTCTCAATTACATTTAGAATTCAATCTTTTATGTAAATTCAAAGTTTTCTCGAAATACTACGTTGTCTTTTTCAGAGTCACCGTGGATACTAAGGTAACTAAGATCACATATTTACACTATCACCCGGGCAACTGCTGCGCTGTTGCAAGCAGAAACTAGCTCGCTTCTGCTGCACGAGTATCAACACCAAGAAAAACAAAAACGTTCGTCTTTTAAACGATGATATTTTTCGCAAGCGGAGCTTTGCGCAAAAGAACAGGGGGAAATCGCAGAGGGGAGTTTTAAATCCATTTTCTAGATCACTGCTGCAGATGTATGGTTTTACTAAAATATACCACCAACATTACACGTTCAAAAAATTAAAATTTTTACTATAGAACTGCAGGGCTGAAATACTTCGAAAATATATGAAGTACGTTCAACCTTACAAGGGTTAGTTCATCTCCCAATGTAGTGATATTTCTTTGTCTTGTTTCGGAGCTAATTCCCCCAAAAATGAAAATCGATGAAACGTTGATTTTAAGCCGCTGATTTCCTGGCTGTTCGCGTGACCACGTGACCCAACACGTGCTTGAGGACAACCTACGGCCGTGAAAAGAAAGTGCAGAACACAAATAGCTGTTAAAGATTATAGACACATTAAACATCTACATGAGAGGGTTTCAATTGAGTGTCGTAAAACCCAAACCAAAGTAATCGCTCTAGCCAATCACCAATCACACCGACAACACAGCGAACCAATCAAAACTCGAAGTAATTACATGTGCCTGACGAAAAGCGCGGGAAAAGGCGTGCGAACGAGTCGCGATTGGTTTTGGTTCTATTTCTGATTGGATGAAAAAGCGGCGCGAGTTTTTAAGCCAATCGTGTTGCGTAATTGATGCGAACGCAATTACTTTTCGACACTCAAATGAAAACCGCTCTTTGAGCAAACAGAGCATTAGGAAACTTCTCAATTGCGATTATTATAAGCGCGCCATTTTATTTCCGAGTTACCCTACACATTTGCTTTAGTGGTCTAACTGACAATTACAGTTTCTAAGTTCAACCACTTGCGGAAAGGTAAAATAAACTGCACTCCACCGAAACTCTTCCCAACCATGCGGATAATATAGCATAAAGCAACTTACCGAAATGTCGTCATCTGCGGAGAACTGGTGCCCACAATTGGCCCAATGGCAAGCTTCTACAGTACCTTGCTCCATCACGTGATAATCTAAATGATGACATCATTGAGTTAAAGATATGATTTGCATCCACGATAAAAAAGAAGGATAAAAGGAAGTAAACAGAAAGAAATACTGTAAGCCAAAGAGAAATACGGAGCGAAAAGTCAACTGACACCACGTCAAGATCAATGGGTATAGACACATGTGCTATGCAATCTTTGCTTTGTTGCATAGCTGGGATTTCATCATGATCACAATCTCATAAAAAAACCTTTAAAAAATCCAAAAAATGCCATGCATAATCCTTAAATTTCATGCAGTCACGACGGTCACGCAATGTTAATGACATAACTGTGACGTAACCGTTACTGTCACGCAACTGTATAGTCACGAAATCATAACTGTCACGTCATATCACTTACCTCGTATGTGATTCTTCAAGTGAGAGACAACGCCAAAGTTCAGCTGACATTCACTCCACTAAAACAGATAAAAATTAGAATGTGAGAGAACAAGAAGCTACCAGATCTAGAACCTTTTACTACCTAAATTTGACGATATCGAGTTCTTTTTACTACACAATTAAAGGTAGCTCAAGACCAAATGGGGAAAGACATTTAATCAGAGCTCATTTTAATCATTCATCACTAACTAAACTTGACTATATTGAGTTCTTGTTACCACACAACTAAAGGTGGCTCAAAACGTAATGGGTTAGTCTCTACATCAGAGCTCATTTTTAATTATTGCAATACAAAGTTGCCAAGGGTTTCCTTCCAGTGCTGTAGATGGCATAAATTTTGATAATGTACCACTTTAATCTTTAATCTTAAGTCATTCTTTATACAAGACAAAAAAAAAATAATCATCTGGGTTTAAAAAGCCATTTCAAATTCATCTAGTAGTATTTATTCAATTCGTTTACTATACATGTATATACAATTCATTTACTATATAATAAAAATTATGTACTAGTAACAACCTGTTTTCCATGAATGCCGTGTATCTATTTTATAAATTTGAGATTGGGTAAGCGCTTTAACTTTTTTTAAGAGAGTTAGCCTCTCTAAGGTTACAGGGTAGGCTGTTCCAAGGGGTTGCACCACTGTAAGTAAAACTATTTTTGAGAAAACTATGTTTTCGGAGTCTCTTAAAGACTAGCGTATTACATTTCGTATAGTAAATTAGATGATATATATTCTGAATTAAAAGACCGTTCAAAGACCTCTATACCATCAAAGCTTACCTTACACGGGTGATAAACCCGTAAATCAAGTTTAGAAGCCACAACAGAACCGTCGCGAGCCCCACTGTAAATCTGTTGATACAACATGGAATAAAAAAACCTTGAATTTCTTTGCAAAGTATCGCACAGGACAATCAACCTGATTGAAAAATTTATCCTATTTGAAAATTACAACATAAATAGAACATTCAAAAATAGATGTAATTCAAGGTTAAAAGCCTTAGGAAAGGTGGTAAATTTCGTTTTTCAAAAGATTCAAGAATCTCCCATACGATGAGCGATCAGCGAACACCAAAATTGTCTGCAAAAACAAAAACAAAAAAAGAACACAGTTTTCTGCTATACTTACTCTTCCATTGTTCACATGTACTGAGAATATCATGTCCATTTGGCCACCGTATACTTGAAGGAGTTCTGCTGTCTGTAACGTAAAAACAATCAGCGAACATTACACAGTGACTTTCTCTCTCAAAACATTTTTGGCGGGAAACAACTGGAAAGCGCGCGAGAAACCCTGATTTACACTAGCTCCAGACCCTTGTCGGATGGTCCCGCTCCGCAATAAAGGCGGGGTTAACCTAAAAAAACTGGCCAGTTTTTAACTATTTTTAACAGCTAGGGTTTAATTGAAAAGTCGAGGAAACTATATAACCGTGGAGAGCCTATGACTAGTAGATCATGAAGAAAAAAGTTCACACTCCACATGTTGATTGTAATAGGATACCACTCATTTAATTCTGCCACCTACTGGTTTCTACCGAGGCTTAAGACAAGATAGCTCCTTCTGGAATTGATAAAAATTCTTGTTTTCTGTGTCACTTTAAAGAACACATGTTGCTTATTGTTATAAGCACAAGGATTTCTAATATGTTGAAAACATTTCAAATAATGATCAATTGAACTTGACATGGGAAATCGAAGGGGTGTCTCACTTCATAACTTCAAGCGCATACATCGTACGGAAACTTGCTCTGCTTATAACACAGAACTTACTCAGGAAAACAAATCCTGAAAATGTCAGCTCGATTGGACAAATCCTTCTCAAAATATCTTTTCTCAAAAGGCGAAAATAACTCGTTTTGAGAAAACGAGCTTTAAACTTACAGTAACAGGAATTGTCAAAATAAAACTTCAATACCTCAAGATTCGAATTCCGTGAAAAGCAAAACTTCGAATTTTCAGAATTTTAGGTTTACCCCTGCCTTAACGAAAATGACTTGTTTGCAGTCCAATACAACCTGCATGTAAGGGTAACGAAAAGTCACTTACCATTAGATCATAACAACGAATGAGTTTGTCTAGGCATGACGTCACAAGTACGCTGCCCACAACCTGCAGACCGCTGACACTCATAGTGTGGCCCTCAAAGGATCTTACAAGTTCCCCGCTCTGCCAATAATGGGCAAAAAAGAAAACATTAAAATTCGACAAATCTGGTGTTTTAAGAGTTTTTGCCAAAAAAGGCGACACACTTCAGGCAACTAAATTGATCGAAATTTGAAATTAAAAACCAGAAAAAAAAAGAGAAAGAAGAATGATTCGAAAGAAACAACCTTCTTCAAAATCCTACAAGTTTTCTGAGCTTACTCTGTTGTAACGTAAAAAACTTACTTCACTTACTATGTAATCCATTTTATTACTTACATTCAAATTATGAGCCTGCACTTTCATATCAGCGGAGCCACTGTACAAAATATTTTCCACAACCTGCAAGTATCGATGCATTAGTGATCAAAGAGCAAACAGCTTCACCAATATGTTCAGAAATTGCCAAGCTAAAACTGTAAAAATAGTCAGACTGTAGATTTTTTTACAGCGGTGGTGCATACTCGGAAACCGGCGATAAAAACCAGCGTATTGACCTGAGCGGAGCCAATAAAAAACGGCCCATGTTCGTTACATCTGAATGGTTGCAATCCTAACAATTTAATGCCTTTAGCACCATATGACTACGAGAAGTCCCTCTTTCGTTTAGTTCGTTGCGCCTGACTCAAAAAGTAAGAGCGAGAGAAAAATGACCGCGCAAAATATGAGGGTCAGGGCGCGAAAACGAAGGATGCTTCTCGTCCATAGAATTCGCGCAGCCTTTTTCCTATTTTTCGCGCCAGGCTCGACGGATTAAGCGAAAGAGGGGCTGCTCACAGTCGATCAGAACCATACCTGCAGACATAAAACAGTCATGTTGTGATCGCTGAATGTTCTAAGAAGAAGACCAGACTGAAAAGAAAGAAAGAGCAAGCAAATCAACGAAAATTCTTAAAAAGATACAGAACAACATAAGAACCGCTTGTCTCTCAATTCAGTAGAAAATCAAGTTCTTCTCAAAGGAAAGTTCGCAAAAAAAATGTCGTATTGACTTTTTTGGAGTTCGTATGAAAATTCTTGCGCCATGTCAGAGTGTTTTGAAAACAAGACACCAAAATTCTTCTGAATGCCGTTAGCAGCTTGTCTCTCTCGTACCCAGTCTTGATTAATGTTCGGACAACACAGACGTGTGGCAGCCTGGAGACGAATAGACGTTTTCCCGCGCGTTTGCGTTTACAGCTTTTACTGATTCTACTGATGTTCCTAGCTCGAGGGTTTTTCAGCTGAACACCCAAATTGTAAACTAAATTGTAGACCTGTTTTGGTTTACTGACCGTGGGAACTAAAAGTAACTTCCTGATTAAGATAAGAACTGAAAATAACCAGAGACCAGAGACACCCACGAGACGAAGACAAAAAAAAAAGTTGGTGAGCCAATGAAAATGATGGGAAAGATAATTGTTTAACGAAATTTAGCCATGACTTAAACTGTCGTGGGGGTTTCAACCGAGGTTAGCAAGACTATCGAATCATGAATATATTGACAACAATTGTTAAAAACTAGAGTACCTAGACAAAACAAACAACAAAACTAAGAATATAAGATAATTGTTTAACAAAATTTAGCCTGCGGGGTTTCAACCAAGGTTAGTAAGACTACAGAACCATGACGTACTCCAAATTTGATCATTTTTCCAAAAAAAAAGGTTTTCTGCTTTTTCAGATAGATCATTTTGCAGTCTTTCATTTAAAAAAAAAATCTATGAAAAAAGATTGATTCTAAGCAAAGTTATCAACGAAAAACGTTTCTTTCTATTAATTATCTCTAATTGATAGCTGTCAACACCCTGTCACGAAGTAAATATTTGGATTGAAAGATCACGTGACAGACGCGGTGTTGTGCGATTTTCACACGTTTGTGTTTGTCGTCGACGTGCTGCTTCGAGTGTTTTCTAATTTGAAGACTATAATTTTAAAATCTTATATCTATTTTCATGTCGTCGACGAAAAAACGCAAAAGTGCTTGTCCTTTTGTTAGTGCGAAGAAACCTTTAAAGAGGAAAAAGGGATCGAATTCATTCGAATAAGGATCGAGCTGATGTGTTAGCGGCGAGTGATCGAGGTTCCTACTTTGAGCAGAAGAATTGATTGCTCTAGACGAGGAATAGCAAAATCGACGGGAGAACGAGACCGTTAGTGCTAGCCTGGCGAAAATTGAAGGCAAAGACAAAGACGAACCCGCAGAACCGGACTCACAAGAGTCGTGGCAAAAGTTGGCCGGTCGAACAATTGTTGCCGGCGATCGCCTGCAAGAAAATCTCTCTAATCATAACTTCCTTGGCGCTTTCGCCGTTAGCGGTAATTAACTTCTTGATCTCGAAGGTTTCCTTTCCCTTGTTTTCGCGAACGCTTTTTCCTTGTTTTCGGCATCTCTCAAGCTGTTTCGTTAGAAGGAATGTGAATCCACATTAGCTAGGGCTTTTAAAAAGTAGAAAACGAAAAGTATTCAGTCCTTACTGCGCGAGCGGCGGAAATCAGGTCTTGCAAAGGATATTTCCCGCCAGGAGCAACATTTGAGCTCGCTTTGTAATTGATATGAGCTCTATTGTTAAAGTAAAATAATCCTTCACTTGGTCCATCAACAGGTCATTAATTTTCCAACATCTTATGTAATTATCTCATTACACCGGAAGAACGCCCTAAAGTAAATTTTCCTTCATATCTCGAAACGAAAATTTCAGCGAGTGAAGCGCACATTTTGAGTTCGTTTCCAGCGAATTTTCAACGTTTTTCGCTGAAATCTGGAGAGAACGTTGCCCGATGATCAGGCGAAAAAACAGTGTCGGGGAATTTTTATTTTTTGCTTCTCTCACAAGTTAAGACTATTTTAGTGAAGATAACGCATGTTTTTTCAACTCTCAAAGTTTAACTGCGTGTCAGAAACAAACCAGGCAAGTAATCAAAATTTCCCGATCCCCTTTTTTTAGAGAAAGGTGTCAAGAAGACATAGCGATATTAATCGCGTTCTCCCGCTCAAATCCGACCGGAAACGAAGTTGATTATTGAACCTCTGTACTTCTAGAAATAGCGCGCAATATTTGGGAAACCTTGAATTTTTTTACGTTAGTGAATAAACCGCCGTAATCTATACTTTAGTAGGGACTGCGTCAACCGTCCGACCGTAAAGCGGCGCCGGAAGAATGACGGTCATTTGGGGTACACTGATACCTTAAAAAGCCATAGAACCAAAAACAAACAAACAACAAAACTAAGAACAAGGAAAGATATGTGTTGGGTGACCTTGACTTTTGGACAGACATTGACGATCACGGGATTAATTCGTGACCAGGCAAAGGCAAGACCCGGGGGCACTCCATATAACGGCTTATACGGGGAGGGTCCGCCCGAAAGGGGTACCTTTTCTGTCCACATGATATACAAAAGGGTAAGGGTTTGGACCTCGGGGCGCTTGGTAGAGTAACCCCCCCCCCCCTCCCCAACCCCCAGGAAACCAAGACTATAAAGGTTACCTTACAATCCCTGATGGCGATTGTCGAGTCAAAAGAACCAGAACACAGAAGCTTTCGTTGTCCTTCAGTGGCTGTGGTCAGGCAGCTGACTCCACGAGGCTCGTGGCAGTGGAGGCGTTCGAGGCATTTGTTATTCTAAGAAACAGGCAAAGAAAAACGGTCAAGGACAGATAGAACCCAGTTGTTCCCGACGCATCAGCAACCCAAGAACCTGGGAACGAAATTAGAATTTCGCGCGCTTTCGTTCGCGTAACTTTGCTAGGAACGCGTGTGCTAGAACAAAGTTAGCACTGTTCATCTGTAACAGGGAGGATGACCATAGGTGAGTGTCAGGGCTTACTTCAACATTTTTCCAGTATTTAGCTAAGTTACGCTTTTGATTATAACACTAAAAAAGCTATATTACTTTATTTTGTCAAGCAGTATTCAACGATTATTAGAAAAAAGGTTCGTTCGTTTTCAGATGCAACACTTTTGGCCTTTGTAATCATGAAAGTGGACTGCAGTTCCTTTGTTGTGGCACGCGATGCGTATAATCTTTTTTCCCGAGTTATTGCGACTGTAATTTAAAGTTCTCTTTCGAATTGTACTTCACGAAATCGTTTAGAAGTTCGAACTTGCAAACCAAAGCAGGAAGACTGCCGTCATTGTACTATTTTCGAGAATGTCGTCATTTTTTTTTATTCTTGCTTTGTTTTTCTTTATAGTGTTTAGTGTATAAATTCTTCAACTAATTAAGGCCAAAATGTTAATTGCAATCATTACCGTTCTTGTGTTGCACATTACTTCTTTAGTCTTCTAGTTTATTGAGTAAAAATGTGAACAGACAGGAAAAAAGATTACGAAAAAGATTTCAGCTTGTCACTTGTTGACCCAAAAGGAAAGCGTTACCAACCATAAACACTATGAAGAACAAGTGATCCAATCTCAAACTCATTAATAATTCATCAAGTTAAAACAAAGGAAATCACGACCGTGACGGTGGTTTGGATATCCGGTCTTAATTAGCATAGATTTTGACGATTTTACTTCTCCGTTTACTCCTTAGTTTTTGTTTCGATTGAGAAGATATATCAAACACTCGAGACAGTGTTTCATCGGCTATCTAAACACCTCGAATTTCGTCAAAAATACTCCGCTGCGCGTCGTATTTTCAACTCTCTTCTCGGTGTTTGGATATCCCGATGAAACACTGTCACTCGTGTTTGATATATTACATGAAACCACAGTAGAGAAATTACTAAGAATATGAATCCATCAGTGTTAAGTTCGAACTGGAGGAAAGGGTGAGGGATTGGAGGCTCCGGGGTAGCGATGGAGGGTGGTCGTATCAGATTTGACCCATATTTCGAGACCAATTAGTAACTACTGGGTTAGGGTTAAGTTGTTAGGAAATGTTGGTGTCAGAGAAGCTTTCGCTTGTTAGCTAAAACATGTATGTACCAATAACAAAGAGGGCTAATTAGGCTGGAGAGGGTTTATATCCAAATTTTACGTTGATCCAACAACCTTTTGACAGAAAGTCAGTCAACAATTTTAGTAAAACTAACCCGTGCGAATCGTTAAGTATGCACTTAACTTCATGTCCAATCTTGTTACAATATCATCATTGTTGTAATGATATACTTCAACCTTAAAGTGCCCATGTCGTCAATTTTTTTATTTTCTTATCTGATTCTATATATCACCCAATGAACTTCTGCGAAAGAAAAATTCGATTTAGAAAAAATGCAATCTTTTTAAGAAGTTTTAAAATCGTTCAAATTTGCCGCCATTTTGGTCGACCATTCGTGACGTAGATTAAGGAACACGTGACTTCAGGCTCTACTCATCTCGCTTGTTTTATCTCTGTAAATGTAAGTTAGTGGCTCATACAAAATGAGCCCGGGCCCCCACCTTATTTTGGGTAAAAAAAAAATTTGCAGAGGTAGAACAAGTGAGATAAGTCAAGCCTGAACTCACGCGTTCCTGAATCTACGTCACAATTCTGAGCATGTCGATGCTGTGATCAGCGGCACGGGTCGACCGCAAGAAAATAGGATTTTCAGGTTTTTAAAACTTCATAAAAAAATCGCTTTTTATCCAAATCGAAAATTTTTTTCGCAGAAGTTCATTGCATGAAACAAAGAATCAGATGGGAAAATAAAAATTTTGATGACACGGGCACTTTAAGCTGATATCACATGTGGATAGTTAACATATATTGCCTTATGCGACCTCCTAGAAGATGACAGATTTTACCAAAGTACCACTGTACGGCCATGTTTGTTCAAATTTTTGCTTTCTGATGACCTCGCTGCAACCACATAAATATACTGGGCTTCTAAATACTATAAGCTATAGTAAATTTGAGAGAAACATAGTGAATAACCAACGAGACAAAAAATTCTTTTAAGAAACAAGAACGGCTTTGCATCCTTTTTTTAAGCGGCGTTTCGAGATTTTCCATCGACTTCTATTAAGTCACAATCGTTCGAGTAACAAGTGGGCAAAACCTATATACCGAGATTATTTACATCGTTTCGCAAACGTCTGTGCGACTGTTTTAAATCTCTTCTCAAAAGAAATCATTTCTAACAACACTAAATGTCGAAAACAAATTTTGACGTTCATATGACACACTCAGTTGAAAGTACCGATGGAATGCCGAACTAATGATGAAATTTTTACTTGTGTTTGTACAATTACTCTGAACTCTTAAATATATCTTCTTGAGTTTTCATGGTATATTGTTTTCGGTTTTACTTTACGCAACTATTTATATCTTTAGCTTTAAGAAAATGTAAAAAAGACTGTAGAATAGCTAAAATTATTCGGGTACAAGGTTTTTGTCCGCTAAAAACTGAATTTGCTTGATTTCCTATCGCATTTCGAGTTTCAAACTAGCCAATGGAAGTAAATTTTGCATCCTCTCTCTAGTAATTGCATGTTTTCAAACCAGGCAAAATTCTGAATTCGAGACGTGATAGATATTAAGTGTTGCCAATCATCCCCCTGTATTAATATAATTAACCCCTACCATTTTACGACGTAAGGAAGTTTCGCCCTGTACGCGAATAATGTTTTAATAACAGATCAGCTTTTCAACGATCCAGTTATATTCGCGATTTTTTTTTTCATTTCGATGAAGGGAAACGTGAAAGAAAACGTCAACATTTCTCAACTAAACTCCGTTTCACGTTTCAGTTTCCGACCACGAGTTCAGTAGTTCTGTTTAGTTTTCGTTATTTTTTTCGTATAATACACTTCTACCCTTAAGGCTGGTTTTCACTAGCGACGGAGTCGAAGTCGGAGTCATAATTGGAGTCGCAAGAACGCTTACGACCTAGTGAAAAGCTCGACGGAATCGGAGACGAAAGAATCAGAGCGTTTCCATTTCTTCCGATTCCGTTTACGACTCCGTCGCTCACGATCTCGTGAAAACGACCGGTCTAAGTGGGTTCAGTTCATGTGTCCATGGTCTTAATGTCACGTGAAGGTGACCGCAGATTGCTGATTACCTCTCTTGCCATCACCAGGTTAATGCGCTACAGGCCAGGCTGAAGCTTGTGTTGCATTCCTTTGGGATACTTCAACAGACATACCGTTTTTCACGATATAAGAACACTCTTTCAGCGCTCGAGAGAGAAAGCTTACTCTCATGTCCGACACTACATCAGATGAGAGGTGCGATGAGTTCGTGGAAACAGACAGGGAACCATGCAAAGTTGCGAATCAATTCCACCAAGACGAGACACCACCGGACGGGGGGTGGGGTTGGGTTGTGTGCCTGGGTGCCCTGATGGTGAATTTCCTTACCGTGGGACAACAAAACTCGGCTGGTGTAGTGTATTCGGCGCTCTTGAACGAGTATTCCTCGCAAAGAGGAGAAACAGGTAATTTTGTTTCTTTATCTGCTTGTTTCACTCCGTCCAACTCACCTCAAGTGAGCATCTTGCATACAAGATAGAGACGAGCAAAAGATATCAGAGATATATTCCTTCGTGAATGACCTTTTTTCTAGCGTGAAATTTGAACTGGCTAGTTTTCTTTTCTTGCGGGTCGTGACCTCGTTAGTAGGGAGAAAGAAAGATTTTCCAAGTTTGTTTTTTTTTTCCTATTATTTTCAACTCCCGCTATAACATTACGTAATCAACAGTCTTACGTAACCGAGACAGGTCAGCGCCTTTGGTCTTTTAGCTTTGACTGTGCATTGTTATGCGACTTCGTAGTTAAATCGTACCGAAATACTCATTCTTTTTCGTGAATTGTGGCAGAACGGTTTCATTTTCACCACTCCTTTAAAACACTCACGATAAAGATCAAAGTTTAAGACAGTCATCACTCCAATCTCCGAGCAAGTGCGATTCCTGTCATATCTCAAGGACAAGAGGCATCTGTCGAATATCTGTGTCAAAAAGCCAGACAATGAATCTTTACAGTACTTTGGCATATTTTTAGACAACGAAACCTCTCGCGATCACAGGACAGAGTTTAGATTATTCTGAGTTTAGATTATTCTAGTGAATCCCGTCTCAACAAATTAGAGGTCAGAGCTATAATTATTTGCAATTAAGAGAACCGCGGATCCGTGTTTCGGAACACTTTCCACGTATAATACCGGCTCTCGAGGGGATAAAGACTCTCCAACTGTGTAAGATATAATCGAGTTTTTTGGGGATCAAAGTTTCAGCGATAGAACTTGGTGTCGGTTCCAGTCACCCCACTGTGTTATTTGCCCTCTTCGTAGATTAGCAACAAGCACTTAATTTGCAGTATTTTTTTCGCCAGCTACTCAGCGGTTCGGAATCGTAAATCCTTGAATCTGATTGGCTAATCGCGCGCGCTCCAGCGGTCCGGATATTCCCATCCGGACGCCGAGTTACAGACCGCTCCACAATCTTTAACCTTGGCATTTTTTTCAAGCTTTTTGTTACACCAACGTAAAACTTAAAATGTAAACATTCAACACAAAGTCAACCATATCTGTCAAATTCTGCAAACAATATGTCGCTTTTTGTCATCGAAAATGTCAAACGCATGCGTACGCCAGACTTGAACTGAACGGCTTTAATTAAAATTCAACACGTATTTAAATTACGATATAATTAATTTACAAAAACACCAACATCATTTGCGGCGACTACATGAAAATCTGTAACACATATATTTTTGTATTTGATAGCTTGGGTGGCCTCTTTAGCCTCCAGCACGATGTATCTCTTCGCTGCTGTTGCAACCTCACTCGCTGAGCGTTATGGAAGCCGAATTGTCGTCATGATTGGATCTTTTGTCTCAGCCTCAGGCCTTCTCGCCAGCTCCTTTGTAACAACGCTTCAACCTCTGTATGCGACCTATGGCGTAGTTTGGGGTCTGGGAGCTAGCCTTGGCTTATTTCCCTCGATTGTGATCCTTACCAAGTACTTCAGAAGGCGCCTGGCCCTTGCTTCGGGCATAGCTCTGGCGGGTGCCGCGTGTGGGACCCTAGTCAACGGCCCTGTAATACAGTTTCTAGCATCAAAATACGGCATCGCAGTTACATTCCGGATTCTTGCATGTGCCCAGAGTGTTATGTTTCTGTGCGGCTTGACTTTCCGACCAGTGCAATCTGAAGTTGCGCAACCTCACACAAAGAAACAAAGGAAGCCTAGGAGCTGTATCTTCAAGAACAGAGCTTACGCCATCTGGGTAGCGGCACTGTGTGTGTTTATGCTCGTGTTTCTCGTGCCTTTTGTTCATTTGGTAAGTTCGAGCTCCATATTCAAATTCCCTTTACCATCTTGAGGCATTTTCTATGATGTCACTTGGGAGAATTTACTCTTATGAATTTCTTCTTGCGACACACATGGAATGAGTAGTTATATTATACAAGTGGGAAATGAACTCTGCCATCTTAAAATTGCACTCAACATCAGTTTGTTCTTTGTGCATGGAGGCGCGGTATCCTCATGGTTAGTGCGCCGGACTCCAGATCGAGCGGTCCGAGTTCGAGCCCTGGCCGGGGACATTGTGTTGTGTTCTTAGGGAAGACACTTTACTCTCACAGTGCCTCTCTCTCCACCCAGGTGTATAAATGGGTACAGCAAATTTAATGCTGGGGTAACCCTGCGATGGACTAGTATCCCATCCAGGGAGGAGTAGAAATAGTCCTAGTCATGCTACAGAAACTGGGATAAGCTCCGGCCTGATGGGCCATTTGGCTTGTATGCAGACTTTACCTACACTCTACGATAATTTGTTCTTCTCCTCTCTTCTAGGTCCGATTTGCTGAGGACAAAGGAATCAATGAAACCAAAGCTTCATTACTAACAGGTTACTTGGCTTTTGGAGTTCTGGTTGGGAGCATTGGATATGGTATCGCCTGTGATCTTCCTCGATTCAATCGCCGGAAAGTCTGCCAAGTTACACTCCTCTTGATGTCCCTCTCAACATCTCTCGTCACCTTGGCAACAAAATACGCGTGGATTTGCGTGTACACTGTCGCAATTGGCGTACTCGACGGCGGCTACGAGATGCTCGTGCCCGTTATCACGCGTGATCTCGTTGGTCCTCGTCGCGTTGCGCGGGCCATAGGAGTGCTCTATTGCCTGATGGCGTTCCCTAAAACGCTCGGCCCGCCAATAGCAGGCTGGCTTTTTGACTTGTCCAACGATTACAACGTTTCTTTTTACATCACGGGCGCTGTAACCATATTGGCGGCGTCAATAATGTTTCTTTTAAACTGGGTTCCATCCTCTGATGACCGCAAAGAGCTAGTGATTGAATCTCTCGAATACAATGACGACCAGCTTAGTAACGATATGTGCGACGGGGTGGAGCAGGATTTAAAACTAAAGACCTATAGTGAGTTGCCGGCGCAACCTAACGGTTCAGCGATATGGCTCCCGATTTACTTCGTTGAAAGTAGCGGGGAGTACATTTATATAGAAAAACTGACTGCTGTGTGATCAGGTTTGCGAATAAGGAGATATTCCCCAAGAAACAAAGGTCGGCAGTGTTGTGTTCACCAACCTCGTCCCCAGGGCCTTCTCCTCGACGATTTTTCAAGATGGCGGATCGTCGGTAGAAGACCCTGGCACACAGCAGAAATCACGTGACCAATTTTGTCCAGGAAAGTGGAAATTTATTCAAAATGGCGGCCAAGATAAAGAGTGAGAGGGTCTGGGTGCGAGGTCTTGAGACTGGTGAAAACAAACAAAATGGCGGCAAAGGCGAACTCGTATGGCTCGGATGGACGTTTAAATAAGTAAGAAGGAATACATGTACAAGCAAAAGGAAAATGGTAAAATGATCTAGAAATTTATTCTTGCTGTTTTTTGACTTTCCGTTATCGCAAACCTAAATTTTTTTAGCGTAATACAGGTACACGATTACACTATAGTCGGCTCCATCCAAAATGGTTAAAATAAGTTTAAAAGGGTTTAGAGTTCGTCCGTTTGTCACTGATGTACATAAAGAATTTTACTAGACTTTTTCTTGCAACATATTGACTTTTCCTATACTCACAGGGGCGAAGCGTGAGGTTTTAAGGGTTTTCTTCGGTTAGGATAAGGTATCTTGACCTAACAAAGCTATTTTAGGCATTTTAGGAATTGCTTTCGTTTAAACATAATATTATTATAGTTTGCAACCACTTCCACATTTTTGGTCACTAAGTGGTAAATAAAAGTGTATTTTCCTTTTTAAAATGGATGTATGGAGAGGTTGTTATTTAAATAGTTATTTCTACAATCGTACAGCAAAGTCCAAAATCTGCTCTCTGGTTAGAATGTCTTTAACAGCACAAATTTTCAGCCTGGTAGGCTAATCAGGCCGACTCACCTTGTATAAACAGGCCAATAGTAGATACTCCGGCATATTTACACTGATTTGCGTGTACAACATTTACAAGCTCAAGTGGCAAAGTTGGCAGGGACCCCGAAAATAGTTCTCCAACTCCTCCTGAGACAGTTTCTAAGGATATGACTTTCGTAATTCTTGGTGCCCACAGTCATTAACTACGTTAGTTAATCCAATGTTACAGTTTGTTCATAGACTTGCAGTCCTTTACTGTGCACTCTTCATGTTTTTTTTAGTGCTATATTGCAGAGAATTTATAGAGATACTCTAGTCTGGCAAACAGATCTGATCGAATAGAGAAATTTTCTTTATGAATCAGGGGCTTGTCTTTTGCCATTTCTGACAACTAAGCAAACGTCCTTAATTTATGAAAAACACTCTCTCGTACTGCAGTTCACACATAAATCAAAAATTTTCGTAAACTGAAGAGATTTCACATAGATGGAATTTAGCCCATCATGTCACTGGTCACAGGAGAAGTACTCCAAATTTCAAGAGACGACGATAATCGATCAAAGAATTTTTCTGGGTGGCTTGATTGAAGTAGGGAGTTTTTCTGGTATCAAAACAATGTAAAGGTTAATGGTGGGAAAAAAAATATATTGGGAGGCTGGGAGGGGGGGTTTGATTCTTGCCCCCATTCGATTATCTCGTCACTTGAAATCCATAGTATTCCCCTATGGCTCACTGGCATGGTGGTTTGCTTCCTTTAAAAAAACTTGACTTAGGGAAAGGGGTCCATTTACTATCCAGGTCCCAGTTGTTGAAACATTAGCTAGCAAATAGCACTTTATTCATAAAATGCTTGGGGGGAGGGGGCCACTCAACAAATGTTTACGTGAGGAGGCTCTGCCCGGAGGTCCAACCCCTTACCCTTTATATACCATTTTTCATGTAAAGGGCAACCCTTTCACATAGCTTCCAGGGCTCCTCCAGGAAAATGTATGACCATTGCATTATTCAGTGGGTGAAGATTTATGCAAAGATGGATGGAATTATCTATTGTTTGAACAAAAAGGGCCAGATGGTGAGCTTTTTATCCCTTTTAACTAACACTAAACTACAAACAGTGATCATCACTAGCTGGCTTAGGTAAATGTGCTATTCCGCTCACGGATTCCCTAAAACACCTTAGCCTCCCTGGGCCTCATTTCAGTCATTCCGCTTTCCATTTGGTGACAGCAATAATGATCATCTTACAAGAATTTATGAGGAACTAATTTCATATTACTGTTTCAATTTATATGACCAATCTTCCCCGTTTTACACAGCTGGGATTTTTCTTTGGTACACCAATCAATCCCCAAGAAAATATGAAAGGTTACTGTAAGTTTTTTTTATTCTAGAAGGTAAATTATGTTAAAAGTTACAACCAAAGCTGAAAAATGGAGGGACATTTAGCTGGGTTCACCATTTCAAGCTTGTATATATAAGAAAATTACCCTAATCATTTCTTCTGGAAGCTGAAAACAAAATCCTAAGTGTGTCTACCCATTAATTCGCATGTTCTTAATCCAGAAAAACTCTACTTTGAGTCTATTTTCCCATTGAAGTTTTATTTAGAAAATAGTGGCAAGACAGATGTAAAAGTATTAGTAAGTCAGATGTGATGTCAACATGTGAATAAAGAAGTCAGTAAAATCCCATACAACACTTTATGGTACATATCATTCATGTGGCTTTAATCTCAAACTTAAAATTCAACAAAATGAAAAATAGTTACAACACTCTGGGACACAGATCCAGAGAAGCAAAGGTCATGACATATGAACTTAAAACAAATTAAATTGGACCTGATATTAATTTTGGAAGACAAAAATAGATAAAAAAAAAGGAAATACAGTAGAGCCTATTAACTCGAACTCTACGGGTGAAACAAAAAACAATTTGAGATAGCGAGGTTTCAAGTTAACGGGGTTGATGGCACAATTCAATTTGCCACATTAAAAATCAATAGTTGGTGATTTTTTAGCACTTCAGTGTTTAGTGCACTGTAAATTAAAGTTATTTTATAAAAATGGTAATTGGGCATTTTTATGATAAAATGTGATTAGTTCGTTGCACCAATCAAACATCAAATGTATGTAGTGTTGACCATACTGTTAGTTTTAGTGTTTTTACCGATTATAGAAAAGAAGAGCTAATGGGATGGCATCCACGTGCAGTTACAAGAGCCAGAGCTCGAGTTATCGGGGTAAATTGCAGTGCATTTTTGACCAAGGGAAAGGAAATTTAGTTCGAGTTGGCGGCAAAATCGGGGTATCCGAGTTCGAGTTAACCGAGTAAAAATGACTGAAAAGTGAGGTGAAATCCAAGGGAAATAGCACTAAGTTTGATTTAGTGGGAAGTTCGAGTTATCCGAGTTCGTGTTATTGGGGTTCTACTGTACTTACAATATATGAAAGAGCAGCGTTTACTAGTCCACAGGTCTTAAAAGAAGAAGAAGGAGAAGCAGTTCTAACTGCATGTACTGCCAGCAGCTGAGTACTTGAACTGGAGGAACATGATCACACGGAGAAGCGTGAATTATCGGCAATCTGTCCTAAATGTTGCATACTGCTTTTCAGGTACTTCTAACTGTACAGAAGGGCTTAAAAGAAGATCAAACAGGCATCCTTTCCACTTTTTAAGCCTCAGACTCTGTTCTCAGTTTCCACGAAGAACCTAGGGAGCCACCATTTTTGTTTTGGAAGGAATAAACCAATGAGAGCGCACGTATGAATGCGCAATGTAATGCACCAATCAGTGATCGTTTTAGTTCGCTGTGTGCCAGGGTCTTCTACCGACGATCCGCCATCTTGAAAAATCGTCGAGGAGAAGGCCCTGGGGACGAGGTTGTTGTGTTCACTTACCAAGAACAGAGCGGTATCTAGCGGCCTCACTGCGCATGATCGGACAAGGAAATGCGCTCCACAAAACGTAGCACACAGCTTACTCATGGTCTTAGAATTTGCCAAACTGTTTAGACAAGTTACTGCTGTTTCTCTTTTACAATCCATCTTAAATTTTTCTAATCTTAATCATCGTTATCAATTTCTTGGCGTTTTGTTCCCCCTATAAACTGTTCCACCCTTTGAAAGTAGCCTTGTAAAAACGACTCGGTGTATGTGACATAGTTCCCTGAAAGATGACCCAAGACGACAACATCAGATTTTAGTAGTATGCGTTCACCAACGTAAAAGCGAGCCTGACTGAGTTGCGTTTTATCTGAGTGAAATACGTAGCTGAGGCTATTTTGGCGATCCGATAATGTTTTTAGTACAAAGTAGACTTAATAATAATTTGAATTTGCGAACGGTATCGTTACCTTACCTTTTAAAACTGTACATACAATCTGTACGTAATTTGATTTTTTACGATAACTGTAGAAATTCTCGCGCGTTCATTGACCAATTTTTATCGTCAATATGCGGACAGACACATGAATTTGAAATTCGTGCAACGCGTCAGCGAGC
>OZ026607.1:18127056-18152056 GCA_964020085.1 Micromussa lordhowensis | reverse complement strand
TTAACTTCCATCACCCGCGAGAAAGAAGTCTCAGATCCATCACTCAAAAATCTTTACCACACTTGCGCATCTCTTTAGCAGGACATAACCACTATTTAAACATTTTTGTCGAAGCCCGGGGATCCCTTTCGCGGAAATAAACGAGGATTCAGAGACGTTTGTTTGCTAAGGCTAATATTAAACTTGATCCCGGGGGGGGGAGGGGGAGCCAATATTAAACTTGATCCCGGGGGGGAGGGGGGAATTGAGCATTTGAGCTAAAAGCCAAGTTAATAGCTTTACCAACCTCGATACAGTTGACCGCTTGATGGTGTCCGTAGTACACCTTGATACACTGTCCTGTCTAAGGTAACAAAACCAAAAAACAAAAAAAACAAATCATCATACTTTCGATTTTAAGTAACCTTTTTCACTGGCGTTTTCCTCTTGGTTTGTCAAACCTATTCAGCCAATCAAAACTCCTTAAACTCATTAACTTAACACAAATCATGACCGTGACGGTGTTTGGATATCTGATCTTAATAAGCATAGATTTTGACGATTTTATTTCCCCGTTAGTTTCGATTGAGAAGATATATCAAACACTCGAGACAGTGTTTGACCACATTTCCAAACACCTCAAAGTTCTTCAAAAATATGAATGTACTTGCCTGAATGTTGAAGGACCTTGTGGTTTTATCAGCTGAACATGTAAATAGATGACCATTATGCACCTGGAAGAGGAATAAACAGTTACTTTCTTGGTCACAATGAAGTGGGTCTCTAAGGCCCAGTCAAACGCCGAAATTCACATGAGACGAACTAAATTGCAATTTGAGTCGATCCAAACGAGTAAAGCTCGACCGTTGGGTCAAACGTCGAACTTAACACGTTCTATCCGTCTGCAGTTGAGTCAGACGTCGAACTTATCATCAACTTAATTCGTCTAATGTGAAGTTCGACGTTTGACCTGGGTTCGACGTTTGACCTCTATTGAAACACTACCAGGTGGTAGTTAACAGACGGGTATAAATGTAATAGTTAACGTCAAATGCAATTTTGTACAAAAGCCATCCTTTCTTCAGACTGCACCACTGCTGCCTTATAACAGTCTTTTGCTTCAAACTCTTCGTACAAGCTTCGAGGTTACGAAGACTTTTGCGTTTGACCGCTGTAAGCACGTTCAGAATCTTTAGAAAAGTTCTTTTACTGCACTCACCTTTAGACCACACACAGCTCCCGTGTGACCGCTGAACTTATTCGCCAATGGACCGCGGTGCTGTCTGCCTTCTAAGAAAATAACAATCGAATCAGTGACGTCAGTCGGGCAATTCTGAAGTCTCTTTCAGTACAAACTCGCTTTTTGCGTGGCGTGTTTTCCGTGTGAACTGTGTCATCTATTTTTAACCAGTGGCACAAGCTTTGAAGCATGAAAGTCTGAAAGGAGCCTCACAGTCCTCGACAAGTGACAGAGACCTAGCCAACGATGAAAAAGGGAGGAAAAGAGTTGTGGAACGTAGGTAAAAAAAGGTAAAGCCTGCATACGAGCCAAGTGGCCCATCACTAAACGTTACGCCCAGCGTTAGATTCACCGGTGCCTGGCTAGAGAGAGGCACTGTGAGAGTAAAGTGTATTGCCCAAGTTTACAACACAATGTCCCCGGGCAGAGCTCAAACCCGGACCGCTGGATACTGAGGCGAGCGTATAAAAACCACGGAGGCTGCTGCGAGGGAAAAAAGTGGCATTGTTTTTAGAGGGCCACTAGGGAGAATACTTTTATAGTAATAAGTGTTATCATCTTGAAATAAAGGTTATTAAACTATTAAATTAAATTAAATTAAATTAAGGCCCCATGGAACGTAAGTGAGCTGTATATCAGTGTAAAGTTAGTACATGGTATGATGCGCTAACCTTTTGAATTTTGCATGTTTTTCTTCAGAGACTCCACAGTGGAAGATGGAATTTGTAGATGACTTGCGCGACGAGAGGTATTACTGGATGTGTTTCCAGACTGGCCGTCCTACAAGAAACACAGATGTCTTTATGGATAAGACACTAAAGATATCGGCGTAGAATTCCGAAAGCTGGGAGGCATTACAGTAGTAGGTAGTAGGTATAACATTTGACAAAACACTGTCTACGATTGAAAAACTTTTTAACTTAGGGTACTCAAGAGCCACGGAATTTTGAGTTACTTTGGCCGCGTGTAAAATTACCTTTAAATTGAACAAAACCTGAAAATAGTAGTTCAATAAAATAGAAAAACACCAAAGAGATAATAATAAACCATGAAGGAACAAGGATGGTTAAGGATGGAGAAGATTAACACGGATTACAAACGAACCTCAAAAAAATTGGCTTAACTCTTCAACATGCACAAACCGTGACGTTGCGGCTTTAAAAGATGTAAATAGCGTCTGTATGTGAGTTCGAGGTCGAAAATATTAAATAAATAGTTTTCTGAAATATCCAGCCTATTAGGTTGAGATACCTACAACAAGGCAAATGAGCTGTAAAAGTAAAGTAACAGAACAACAACACAATTGTCAGGGATTAAATCCGAATCTCTTCAATTGGAGTTCAACGCGCTAATCATTACATTAAACCCTGCTACGCCTCACATAGTTTAACATGAAATACTTACAACATCCCGTGTTGGAATCTCGTCTTCTGCACTGCTCCTTTCTTCAGTTCCAGATCCTCCTAGGTCAGTGGTGGTCGTGTGAGCCGCGGCACTAACAACTTGACCCCCCGCTGATATCTTCTCCTTGGAAGAGACACTTGACGGTTTATTATACGAAGTATTGTCGATCTTTCGTCTCTTAGAAGGAACCACTTCTGCTAGGTTGAACTTCTCTTTGTCTTTCCAGTGGGATTTTTCAACTCTGTTTTTTCGCACCTCTTTGGAATTTTTCTTACCCGAATGGAAAAGACTCGATTTTTTGAACTCTTTGGTTGTCTTTCTATCCGACGTTTTATCGCGAACTGGAATTTTCACAGGTGAAGGTCCAGGTTCTCCCAAAGTATTCTCGGGGCCCTCTGTACTAGAAGAACTGCCACGTTTTTTCTTTCGATCCTCGTTTGAAACAAGCAAACCTACCCCCAGTTCGTGTTCTTTCCAACGCTTCATATTTTCTCGTGTAGACTGTATTTTCTTTCTACTCGCCTCTATGGTCTTAGAAACATTCACATCCGAAAAGCTCTTTTTCCCAAGGGCCACTTTGTCTAGCAAATGCATATGTTTCATTTTCTTCATAAAATCTTTCCTCGTTTCGTTACCTCTGCTTGAACCATTTTGCTTCTGCGCGCCCGGTCGTCCAAATGTCCCTGGCACACTAGCATAACAGTTCTCTGAGCCTCCATCAAAACTGCTCGGCTCACTATCTTGATGCGCAGCAATTCCCCTGGACGTCGTATTTTCGCTGATTTTCGCTCTTGGCGCCTGTACGGCGTCATTCGTCCCTCGATTTAAGTCAACTTCGTTGTAAGATTCTCGTCTATGCGATGATCGCTTGGTTGCCACGTTAAGCTTTCCTTTTTCGAGAGGTTGGTCTCTTGAAACAAACATTGTTGCAGTTCCAACAGAAACATGCGACCCCAACATGGGATCGTCACTTGATCTATTCGTACTCAAAGGCTCTTCAGTGGAAAAAACACCAGCATGGGATGTACTACCACCATCAAACTCAATAGTCATTTTCTCTTCCTCTGTATCATCCGCGTGATAACCATCACTACATTCCGATGCACGTGAAGAAACGTTATCGTTACGTTCCGTTGCACGTGAAGTACCGTTATCGTTACGTTCCGTTGCACGTGAAGTAACGTTATCGTTACGTTCCGTTGCACGTGAAGTAACGACATTCGAATAATTTGCCGGAGAAGAAGAATTATTGTGACTTTCAACCTTCCTGTGGCCAGATTTCAAGAATTCGCCTTCCCCAGGCCCACCAGAAACTGGGACAGTCCCGTTATCATCAACGAAAGAAGTGCTGGATTCTCGTCTTGCAGTCTCCACTCTAGCCATCTGTTCTTGTCTGTCATAACAAGCGTTTTCAAGAATACTTAAACGCAAATTCCGCAGTTCTCCCATTTTGAGGGTGATTCTTTGTTCCTCACTGCTCAGCGAGTCCAGCTCGGTACATAATTTCTGTATTTGCGCGCGGACAGATTTTAATCTAGATTGCACGTTATGCAAATTCTGCAACTGATCTTGTTCGTCGCGCTCGATGGTCAATAATTGCTGTACATTTATTCCAGATCGGTATGTAACTTCTGCGTCTCGCGCGCTCACTTCGCCCCGTTTCATTCTTTTCACGAGCGTTTCATCGCCTAAACTTGAAGAGGTTTCTGATCCTTCAAAGGAATTTAATCGCTTGCGTTTAATCACTGAAAAGGCCTCGGGAGTTTCCACGGCTTCTTCCAGAGAGCCAAAATCGGTGCTAGTGGTATTCAAATCGATTAAACCTCGATTTTGGAGCACTGAAGGCCTCGCAGGTGATCGTGAGTTATCAATAGTCGTTCGGGTCGCCTCGGGTGGTCTCTCCTGGATAGACCGCGGCACTGATAATCCTTGAATGTAAGACGTGGAGCTTAAATCGATAAGGCCGCGACTTTGAAGTTCGTTTGAGTTGTCTTGGACGGGTCTAAACGTGGATGTTGCACTGGAAGGTAGCACATTATTCGACCTCGTGACTAAGCCCTCGGAAACACGGTCGGACGCACTTAAACCTGTCTGATTATGCCCCTCGCTTGTCTGCCTAAACGGTCTGCTGAGAAATCGGTTTGCATCATAAGTATTTCCTCGTTCCAGCAGAAGTGATCGAGCTATGCTTTCACCGTGTAAATTCTGTTTCCTTGCAATAGGCGAGTCTAAGCTGACACTCCGCTGTCCTCGACCCCGTAGTCGTGCTGGCAAGGGAGACAGCTTCTTTGCCTGTTCATTCGGAACCTCTTTCCTAGTATGGTCTGTGAAAAGTGGCTGGGACCTGCGCCCTTCAGGAAACTCGGCCGACTGACCGCTGGAAGCACTGGGCCCTTTAATACCACTGTAACGCTCTGCCAGCGCTTTACGCACAGCTGGAGGGAGGTTGAACCTTGACAGATCGAGAGAGAGGTTGGGAAGCGAAACCGTAGAGGCCGGAGATTGTTCGCCTGTCATGGGAGATGTGGATACTCTGCGATTTTGAGGCGAAGATGGCGCGTAGTTTCGAGAAGAAGCCGAAATGGATGAATTCGTAGAAAACTCTGATGGCGAATTGGTTATCTCTCTGGCTGTTGTTTTTGGCGACGGGACGCTAGTGTTGAAGGGTGTAACCACAGAATGGGGCACGCCCAGAAGTTTAGTACTAAAGTTTAAGTCTATCATTTCTGTTTTTACCTTAGGTGTTGGCGACGCACTTGAACTTTCTCGACGAGGAGGTGTTGTTAATGAACGCGTCTGAGAAACATCTTTGAAATGTGATATACCCAAACTAGCCGTAACAGGTTGGCTGACAAGTCTTTCCAAGTTTGCTGTTTGTGCATCTTTAAGGTCAGTGTCCAGAGGAGTACGAGATCTTCCAGGCTGTGAAACCGTTTCATTCAGATCAATACTTGGGGCATTATCACTAGCTACAGATGAGCCACTCAAATGTCTTGCCCCCGCACGATAAGGTACCGTTGCACCGAGGTCGATGTTTGGCCTTCTATCCACTGACAAGTTCTTATGATTCCAAGATCTTCCGCGTTTTAGCACAGTTTTGCTTTGGTCAAATTTAGGACCGCTTGTCTTGTCTGCAGATGAACCGTGAAGGGCCAAGAGCTCTTCAAGGTTTGGAACAGTGCCGCTCAAATCAATACCTTGGTCAATCTTGTTGCTGTCTAGTGTTGCACCATCAGGCTCCAACGTTCGTCCTAGTTTTGGTACGGTTCTGCTTAGATCAATCCTTGGCTCACTGTTAACATCCGTCGAAGGCCCATTCAGGAGCAAGTTCCTTGTTCTCACTGTGGTACTGACATCGATGTTGCTATGAGGACCCCCGACAGCTCCCAGTGCTTTGTGGGACACCGTAGAGCTAAGATCGATTTTCTTACTATCCCTACCATTTTCCTTCTGTCCTTCCTGTTCACGATCGTTTTTGTCGTGAGACAATAGCTTTTGATCAGTCTTAACACTACTGATGGCATCCACTCCCCCACCCACCCCAAAACGCTTTGGAGGATCGAAAGGTGGGGTGGTCGGTTTGAAGATCTGCGTAATACCCGGTCGACCAACTCCCCTGGGGGATTTACTAGACTTGCCGCTGTCTATCCTTGTGGGCTGGCTTCCTTCCGACACAAGGCTTTGTTCGTGGGAATTGGTCTCATCGCTATTGAAGACTCGCTGATGATATGAACAGTACCTATGGAGAGGAGATTTCAATAGTCACTTACAATTACGTGTAAATGTGCTTTTGAGCGGTGATGTTGGATTTCCTTCAAGCTAAGCTCGACAGTGAAATAAATGCTCGTTTTCTCTTAAACGAGCAAGGTGACCCCCACTTCTTAATACATGAATTAAAATAACACAAGGTTATCAACAATATATCTCGATTTGAAGAAAAGTTTAAAATTCTGCTTAAAAATATTTTGATTGTAATGCTGTAAAGAACACGTCTTTAGGTAGTGTTGGGTATGCGCGCACGCAGAGAATTCTTACGTTCGTAGTTTAATCGTAACTCCTGTTCAACTAACATGGTTTAAAATGTAAGTTCAGGGTCTATTTTGTTGACGTCTCTAATAAATTAATCCAATAAGTGCTTTTCTTAGAATTTCTAGTGCCCCTCTCAGCAAACTAAGGTTAAGTAATGGCAATCTCGTTGGTTGTAAAGTTGCTATAAAGGCCATCCATGTTGTGCAAAAACGAGCACGGTGACTCTTATTTTTTATTGCATTTTTCTAATATACATAGCATGATCACCAACTGGACGAAGTTTGAGAACTTTTTCAATACTGCTTCTTTTTCAGTGGACACCTTAACACAAAGAACGACTTCCAATAGAATGTTGTAAAACCAAACCCAAAGTAACTGTAAAAGCCAATCACAGCGGACACAAGCAGCACTATCAAACAGTGAGAATCCGAAGCAACTACACAGAACCGGTACCAAAGTGCACCAGAACGCGAGTGGAAAACATGCACAGGATTGGTTATGGTTTGCATCTGCTTGGCGTAAGAGACCGCGCAAAACTACTGAACACATTACCGATTACCATCGACACTCAAATGAAAACAACTGAAAGAAAATGCAATTTAACAAAATGTCACGTACTTGTTCCATGTGACAGCACCACACTGTACTCCGTCGATGTGAATAAAACTGCACTGCGGCCGAGTCAACGACAACTGGGAGACAACTGGAACATGTCTTGGGGAGGTGGACTTATTTGACCCCGAGGTCAGGCTGTTCACTGTAGATAACATACTGCTACTGGACACAGGACGGTTTGTCTGACCCTCCACTGACACTTGATTTGACTTGGACCAGGTAAATGGAATATTGCCTTCTTGACTCTGAAGCAAAAAAGGTGAGAACTTAAAATAACAGATATCCAAGTTTTTAAAACCTGCAAATTACCCAAGTGATGACGTCATACACCCAACCAAATTTTGATCAAATATGATGAAGAAAGATATCTCAGCCAATTTGTACCAGAAATGTCTGGATCTTTGCATCAAGATTCTACTAAATGTGCTCCACAACACGACTTTAACAGTTGTGTTACCATGGCAGCATACTGGGTTCTAGACCTCCCCAATATTAAGGACTTTTCTGGCCACCTTTGGTGTTCTATTTTGATATTTGCTAATGTTGCCTCAACTGCATGATCCAGCAATCTCGAGTGTGTGGTCTCGTTTCATGTTTAATCACTAACATATTGAAATCAAGGGGATGGGACTGGAAAAGAGTGAGTTGCCATGGGAACAGACTTTTTACAGCTGTAGGTAGATAGAACTATTAGCCTACAAAGTTTCAATGGTCTGTGCTTCAAATTGGCCAAGATAGCTCTATTTATATACTTGGAATAACATTGGGTTGTGCATGGCGTCATCAGTCAACTCATTTGCATATTTTGCACGTTTTTTAAACTTAAATATCTCCGGAACTAATGCAGATTATTTGAAAAACGGTAAACAACATTTTTATTCTTTCATGGAATTCTATGTGATACACCTAACAAATCAAGGGGTAAAAATTTGATCGTACATGTAATACCACTTTACATGTAAGGCTGAATTTCAGTTCAAGGTATATGCATAAGAGAGGAGAAGTAGGAAGACTTATCAAAACAATAACTAAAAACTATATTGTCTCATGCCATACCATAGCCCCTTCCCTCTTCTTGTTCCTACATGTAAGTCCTTTTAGCTATACATCTGTATGTACAACCAACAGAAACCCCATTCCATGCTTCAACTCTCGCCGTTCACCCGGATATTAGTCCTTGTCACTTGTTTTAATCTTATCTCTTTAAGGTTGGGCTCCGAGTACAACAGTTGATGATGGGTGCTACGTAAATAAAATCACCACAAACACATCCCACAAGGATTTTTGATTTCTTCTAAACTTCCCTAGGATACATACATGCAGAGATACCTCTTACAAACCTGCATAAGCAAGGGCTTACTGATACAGTATAAGGGATTGGGTTAGGGTTAGGTTTGCATACCAGATGGGACATGTGGAACCGATTGCAATATATTTGAATATAATAATAAAGAGGGACACATTGGGTAATCTCAGGCAGGCCTGGGTAGCAATCGCAGTCAAGGGTTTGGTTCATATTGCCTGCTTGCCAAGCTACAAAGCCAAATCATAAGGAGAGGTTTGAGCTGGGGAATTCAGGGGTCGAAATGTTGCCTGTCTACCTGTCGATTTCAGGTAATTTCAGGAAGTGACAGGTAAAAAATATTGACGCCTGTCGCTGGCGACAGGTAAGAAAACCTTAGTAATACAGAATTTACCAGACTTTACTCAATAAAAGACTTACTCAATAAAAGCAAGATGATGCAACCTTTGTAGTGCGCATGACAATGATGACAAATGTGTCTTGCTACCGCATTTCTTTGCCGATCAAGCGCGAGTTCGCAATATGGATTGTTTTCTGACCCGTAAGTCATTGCTTTCTATCAGTTTAGGAGCAACGCGACTGACGAGCCACCGAGCCACTCGAATGATGCAACTTTAAAAAACTGGCCCTGTATTCTGTAGTTAAGCCTCAGTTTATTATTAATGATTGAACAACCCCAGTTGAGTTTCAAAAAGTGAAAATAAAATAATATTAAAATAATATTGTTCAAGTTGGATGTTGGTGGAAAACAGTAAACAGTCTGGAACATTTCGACCCCTGTGGGGATTGAGTTAATTAATTAAGTGTCACTTTACCTCATCATCTTTTGGTTCTTTCTTTATCCCAAGCAATGACCTTAGTTCTTCCTCTCTCTTTCCCCATGGTAGTGAACCCACAGACGCAGTGGCAGCTGAAGAGCTTGTTAAATCCTTTTGTTTACTTTCACCTGACCTGTTGCCACCCTGATTATCAGCTGTCTTGTCTTTTCCATTCGATGTTGACGAGGCCTGATCGTTTTTGTCCCCTGTTGATGACAATGACACTTCCCCCATTTTTGGCAATGACATATCTTTGCTTTTGTCACCAAGTACTTGTATTGTGTTCACTTCCTCCCGAGAAAGCTTGTTTTTATCATCAAGTGATGCAACTAAAGTGTTTTCTTCTGGAAATGGTAAAATGAGTTCACCTTCCCCCTTTGATGAGGCCGGTGTTAATTTATCTTTATCCTTCAGAACGTTCAAGGAATCTCTTAGTATGCTTGAAGCTTTTCCAAGGTCTTCCTTATCCTTAGCTATTATCAGAGAACTTCCTCTTGTAGCAAGAGATGGCACTAAATCCTCTTTGGCTCCTCTTGCTAATAAAGCCACATCCCCATTGGGCGATGATGATGAATTCCCCTTGACTGTCAATGAGGACTCGCCCTTGACTGTCAAAGATGAATTGCTTTTGGCCACTGATGAGAAATCTACTTTGACAGATGAAGAGATATCTCCCTTGTCTGTTGACGAGGAATCTCCTTTAACTGGTAATGAGGACACTCCTTTGGTTGATGATGGGGACTCCTCTTTTGTCAATGAAGTGGAATTTTCTTTGGTGGATGAAGATGGGCTTGATGAAGAACAATCTCTTTTAGATCCTGATGAGGAATCCAAGTTACCGGGTGAAGCAGAATTCCTTTTCACTGATGAAGGTGGGGTTCCTTTGGATGAGGAGGAGGGGTCTCCTTTAGTTGCTGAAGAGGAGGATGAGGTGAAACCCTTTTTACCAGATGGAGAGGGTACTCCCTTGACTGATAAAAGGGACTTACTTCTGGCAGATGAAGGTGGGCTGCTTTTAGATGATGAAAGGGACTTACTTTTGGCAGATGAAGGTGGGCTGCTTTTAGATGATGAAGAGGTGTTTTCTTTGGTATCTGCCACGTGTTTAATGCTTGATGCTGTACCTTCACTTACTGACTTACTGATATTTGATTGAACCCCTTTACTTTTACTTTTTTCCTCTGTAGCAGACCGAGATGCTAGTACAGATGTAGATTTAGTTCCACTTTTTCCTTCCTCTGTTACTACAGCCTCCTCTCGTTTCTTTCTTTCCAGTGCAATACCCTTTGTACCAGCATCCCCACTGTTAGAGTCATCTTTCTTTTTTTCTTCAGATCGCGCTAGTTTTCTTGGCTTACTCTTCCTAGCACTTTTCCCACTTGGACTCGATGAAGTAGGACAATATTTTTGCTGTGATTTATTTTTGGAACCTGGACTTTTCTTTGTTGTTTCCAGTGATGTTCGTCTTCCTCTGTCCTCTCTGCTGGGGGGTGTATGTCTCTGGCTACTGCTACCGTGACCTTCAGGCCTGCTACCTCTAGAATATGTTCCAGCCACACTTTTCATTTTTTGTTGTCCATTATGGGATGGTTGTGATGAGTTACTGTTACGTCTTGTGATTCTGTCTCTAAGATCCCCATATCTTGGATGAAACCCTGAATCATCTTCAAAAGAACCTCTTTGTCTGGGACCTGGAGCATAGCCATCGACAAAGTGATCATCAGGGTATGATCTGGGAGCATCCCTTGATGAATAATACCTGTCATCATCTCTGTTTCGGTAGTACCTTGGATCATCCATTCCTTCCCATACCGGAGGATTGTACCAAGGGCCATCTCTAAATTCTCTATAAGACTCCCTTTGTCCACCATCCCACATTGGATGACTGTTATTTGGATAATCTCTTTCATCTCTCCATCTGTCCCTGTCCCATGGTTGGTTTGGCGACAAGCTCCTTCTCATTTCTAGCTGCTCTGGGTAGTGATATCCTACTGGAGGCAGATCCTCCAGAAGGCTAGGTATGTTTCTTGATGAAACCCTACCACGCCCACTCCCCCGGCGATTGCCACTCATAATTGATTCCCCACTTTGAACACTGGTAGAATCTTGAATATCTTTTACACCTGATCGATTGTCTGTGATCAAATCAGAGGGTGGCCTTTCTTCATCTTTGTTACAAGGGCTGTGTCCTTGTTTCTCATCAGGGCTGTGCAGCTCCTGTTTCTCTGGACTCCACTCTTGTTGCTGGTCTTTACGCCAATTATGAAGCTTTTCTTGGTGATTATCACCATACAGGTGACTTGTGAATTCTAAAAGTCCAATGAACTGCTCTTTGCATAGACTACAAGGATGTGCACAATCTCTAACAGGATAGAGGAAAAATAAAATTAATCAAGAATACATCTTTTTTGTCTGAATGAGCTGATAATAAATGAGATAATGTTAACTTTAAAGAAAGATTCAAAGACAAAATTCTATATTTATATTAAACTTAAGATTTACATATTTACAATAAAGCAACAAGTTCAGTCTTTGCATAGTACCATGTCGCACAAAATCTTCGTGGGATCTAATTTCCGTAAATTTTGCAGATTTTTCATCAATCCTTGAAAATCAATCCTGTGAAAACAACTCCTGCCAAAAACAATTCCACGAAAATTTACTCCTTTTATTCACATTACTGAATTTCATTGACTTTGGTTTCAAACCGTGTACTGAAAATGACCTACATGTACTGTATTTTCTTTACAATAATTACTGTTACCGTAATGCAATTGAGAGTCTGTTGTCTCTGAGTAAATTTGCTTTTTCAATCAACTCAGTAAAGACAAGGATAATTGTAATCGCAAGTTTCCAAATGAAAAAAAAAACATACTGTAAACAGCGAAATTACCATGGTTCCATTTTTGTTAACTTTCAAGTACCATACAATCCACAAAAAATTACTCCCAAGAGTTAAGTCCAAAATCCAAATTCGCGAAAATTTGTTACCATGAAACTCAAACAAATCCAAAGTCTGCGAAACTAAACTCCTGCGAAATTTCATGCCACACAGTAGGTCCCACTAACAAATTTCAAGTACAAATATTTTTAAATAGAGCAACTGGAAAAATAATGAAACAGACAAACATTATTTTAGTTTGCATTTGTATCCATAGTAAGGGCTGTCATTAAGGGCCTTAACCCATACCACCTGTTACGGCTGAGTATGCTTGATAGGCCCTTGATGTTACAGGTGAAATAACCTTTTGATGATATGATTGACTCACAAAATTACAAGTTTGTTACAGGTGTGAAGGCCAAGAATACAGGCGATTCAAAGCTTAATGACGGCCCTTATAGTTGCTTTGGTTGAACAACTTGTTGCACACTCTTCCTCCTTACTCTATTCTAGCATTTGAAGCTGTACAATATTCCTTGGGGATATTAGTAAGCACAAATGAATAAGTCAAGATGGAGAATTACTGTATATCCAAGGGGGTTTAAATTTTCTTTGTTTTTAATGCCCCTAATACATGTGAAGGTTAATAATAATAATAACGATAATTAAAATAATAATTTATTTACTTCATATAGCACCTTTTAAACATTAAAATGATGAAGGGTGCTTTACATGAATTATACATGTAAAATACATATAAATGTAAAAATACATTAACTAAAAGAATTATAAGAAATATCAGTAAAACCTAATACCAAAAAATACACAATAGACTACGGGCCCCAGTGCCATTGCTAATTACTTGTTGTACGCTAAATTAAAAAGATGTCTTAAGTTTTTCCATAAAAATGCTAAGTGATAATAATAAAAAATATAATAATAAAAAGTATTTATATAGCGCTAATACTTTGCAGTGCTAAGCGCTTTACAATGCAAAAAAAGAAAAGATCTGGTTAAAAAGTAAAAGTCTAAAAATCATTACAAATATATGTACATAATCACAAAATACAAAATAAAAACCTAAGATAGTTCATAAACTCGCTTAAAAAGAAAGGTCTTCAATTTGCATTTAAACTTATTTACATCATCGATCGATCTAATGTCAATAGGCAAATCATTCCAGAGTATTGGGGCAATGACTGAAAAAGCCCTAAAACCGTATGTCTTTAGGGCTTAATAGTAAGACGCCATTTGTCTGAAGATGAGCGGAGGTTCCTCGTAGGTTCATAAACATGGATTAGGTCAACCAAATAATCAGGAGCTAAATTGTTGAGTATCTTAAAACAAATGAGATTAATCTTAAAGATTATTCTTTGCTCCACCGGTAGCCAGTGCAACTCCTTGAGAGTACCACTTATATGATCAAACTTGCTTAAGCAGGCAATCACACGCGCTGCAGCGTTTTGAACACTTTGAAGTTTGTTAATTTCATACTTGGGAAGACCATGTAAAAGCGAGTTGCAGAAATCCAGCTTTGAATTTACAAATGCGTGCACAAGAACTTCAGCCGTTGTGACATTAATGTACTTACGAATCTTAGCTATATTTCTTAGGTGGTAGAATGCCCCTTTAACTACGTTATTAATATGAAAAGACATCGTCACAGTATTATCGTAAGTGATGTTAACAATCCTAAGTGAGGTTAACAGGCAGGATAGCTTAATATATAACCATACTGTATATAACCAAAAAATGTTAACCCTTATCACCTCAGCAAACTTGTTGGAGTATAACACCCATTTTGACTATGGTTTTGATTTACCTAGAGACGTTTAGCAGTAGGAGCTTTTCTCAAGCAAAGGCAAAATACATGTACATGTACTAGTGATAAAGCCAGTCATGTAAAGATAAAAATAAAGGGTGTGTTGTACACATTTTTCTGCATGCTAATGGCCTAGCAAAGGAGCTTTCTGAGAGAATTTTGTCATCCTTCAAGTTTTAACTGTACTGTAACATCTGACCAGGGAACCTTACACAAACACATCCTGGGACTTACATGTACGAGTTAGAAGTTTTGCACAGCTTAAAAAAAATACACTCCCAAATTAACATACTGCTAAGTAGCTCTTATTTGAACAGACAAGCACTTGGGTTTTTTGTTTCAGACATCGATGTTATAACTACTGACATAAGTTTTCATGGTTTTAACATACCTTCCTTGCTTTCTGTTCAGGTTTGTATTGTGTAGAATAGACCATGTGTGTTCCTCCAACTCCTGCAAAAAAAAAAACAAAGTTCACTTGTGAACTTTACATATATTGATCCAGATTGGCCTTCTATCTCTCATTACAATCTCAAAACATTGTCAAGAACATAGGTATTGAGAATAAAGAAAGTCAGCACAAACGAATGGATTAAGATGAAACATAACAGCCCAAATCAAACTCTTTTGAAAAATGTTCCAAGATGTTTTCCTTTTTTGTTTACTGTTTGCTTAAGTCTTTTTACCATTTTATGTGAATTTTGAACAATTTAAGCTAATTAAAATGTCAACCAAAGGCCAAAATGAACGATCAAGTACCTAAGGAGAGACTGGGCACTAGTAGGTTAAATGACGTTCTTCTCAAAATCTACATGTACCCGTATGACCCCACCTCAACATTTTCAGGAATTAGAAATTGGCTCAGATTAAGCATTCATACAAAGTAAAATAAAAATCTGCAAGGCAGATTTTTCACAAACTACAGTAAGTAAATGTGAAATCAAAATAGCTCAAGATCTGTCTTATATAATTTTAAAATAATTTTGGCTCTAAATGCGATTCATCCCTACAAATCAATTGTAAAAATTTAATCATAGGTTTTACGGCAGGTTTTCGAACAATCCTTGATCAAAGACTGGCTTTTACAACCTTGGACGGGAATTGAATTGCGCATGCTCGCTATTTAAGCGCACGCTCACGTGACGCCATGTCTTGCGTGCGAGAAAGCAAGAGTAAATTAGAGCTCTTTTACCAGTTGTTTATCAACCTTTTCTGTCATATTTTATTGGTCCCAGGCTTAAACACATGTTTGAACGAGTTTGAAACTATCGTATCGTGTACCAAAGTGATTTACAGTGTAATATGCCCTTCAAGTGCTGAAATGGTTTTCCTTTCTTCTTAGGGTTACTTGCACCAGTTTTGCACGCGCGACTAATACTGGCAATCATAATGTGCGCTACTGATTCTCGGAAAAACTGTAGTATAAGCCACCTTAAAATTAATGTATAAACATAACAAATTCTCAATCCAACACCATTCACATGTAAGTCACAGTAAGTGAGGAAAGTAATTACTAGTTATTACAACATTATTACTAGTTATTACAAAGTAATTACAACACTTTTGAATGGTACACTATGGAATATCCTATGCATTACTTGTATTTTCTTGGACGGTCTATATAAATGCCACATAAATTATGTGGCATAACTGCGTGGCGCATGGTGGAAAGGTTTGGCGCGTCATACAGTTGAATATACAAAGGCTTTCCTGTATTAAGATTGGCTTTTCTATGGCACAGTATAAATATTGTTAATTAGGATGACATAGACTTGTACTGTACTTGAAATAATATTGTTATGTAAATTGAAGAACCATTCATTTGGTCCAGGAGTCAGCCAGTCTCTATGATCTTAATACAAAAACGTGCTATTTTAATGAAAAGTTCCCTTAATTTTGGAGACTAAACTTGACACAAACTTTTTTCAATATTAACTAAAACAGATACCAAACTCAGCCTATTTTGTTGTAAAAAAAAGTCAGCATTAGAGAACACAAGACAAATTTGGAAAGTACTGAGCATAAGATAAAATGAATTGTACATTTACGATTATATTTAGTAATACATTATTAATATTGTATTATTGTATTATTACTGTACAATGTACATACATGTAGGTGTAAACAATGATGTGGTTATGTGGTATAACATGGCTGGACTATTAGTTTTAAAGTGTTCAGTGCCCACAAAGAACCCAGACTGTATTTGAAATATTACATACCACTTATTAACCGAGAGTGAGGTCATTACAGGGAAATCTCAGACCGAGGCCTTGATGTATTGACCGAGCGACAGCGAGGTCAATACATCAAGGCTGAGGTCTGAGATTTCCCTGTAATGACCGAACGGACGAGGTTAATAAGTTGTTTATTATATGGTCTTTTTAGCGCTGGAAAAAAAACCGAAAGCGCTTTCCAATATCCGTTTGCGCGCGAGAGAGATCATTCGAGGCCATGTTCACTGAACAGAGAAAACCCTGGCCGTGCGATCGAAACCAGAAGGGACAGTAAAAACATTTTCTTTGAAAATGAGACAATTTTTGCCTTTATTACGCCAAGATCTAGGTCAAATTTAACATTGAAAATTTTTTTTTATAATGCCCGGTCATTACAAGAAAATAATGCCCGCTCAGCAGCCAATCAGAGCGCGCGTACTATTGTAGCCATATAATAAAGTCATATAATGATTACATAATTGAACTGAAACTCTGCATAGTTTATGCAAAATACATTTTTTCTATGAATTTGGCTGGCAGCATATTTCCACCATAACTTGTTGAGTAAAATGATAGATATATTTCATTGCATGACCCCATAAGCTTCTGAGCTTTTCTTTTAATCATACTTAAATAAAGGTTGTCTGTCTGCTATTGACTGCTGTCTAACAACATGCATTGTGTTCAATGAATGACAACTACATAATAGAATTGCCAAGTTTGCTTTGAATTTGAGGATCTCAAACAAAATTCAGAAAGACTTTGACTAAAGTTTTACGAAACTCACTGCAATTTACAAATACATTAGCAGATCAAGAGGTATATTCTCATAATTGTTCAGTGATTCAACTTCAGATTCCCAAAAGTGTACAGTACTGAGATTATGTCTGCACATGGGACACGTAGAGAAAAATGCATATAGAATTGCAGGGCCAACTGAAAGGGCAATTATTCATGTTACACTGTAGAGTATAGCATCAGATAAACTTTAAGGTTGTTACATGTAATCCTGCAATATTATCTAAAATTTAAAATTGTTACTCAATAGACTTCTGACTAAATCTGTTCCATGTGTTCATAATTTGTGGAAGTGAGTAATAACGTATTATTCGAACCTTGTTAAATTAAGCTTGGACGCAAAACTCATGAACTTGGCAATCTTAGAACATAAACTTATTTTCTCAACAACTGCTATCAGGACTCCCTGACGGGCGAAATACCCATGCGGTGTTGATAAGCTTTTAAGACATAACTAACAATTAATCCAGACGAAACAATTGCTCCTGTGTGATCCAATTGTAAATAAAGATCCTGTCTACTAGATAAGCTTGCAAATTCCACATTACAAGGTCACAGAACCATCAAAACGAGTCGACATTTTAATAAATCGAAGCATGAAAAAAAAGAGAAAAGGAACACAGCTCGTGCATTAAACAAGCAAACCTTGCACTCACTCTATTTGTGGTAAAATCCAGACTGCACAGTTCACAGAAGCAGTCGCTGCTATCCACTCCGTTGTCACCCATGTCAACATTAAAGCTTAATTGAAAACGTGATAATTCGCCATTCAGTTCCACACAACGTTTCACCTCATGGCCTGACTGGTACGTTTTGTACAAGGCTTCGCGTTACATGACATGCCAACGGGAATTTCCATAACAATTTAGTCACCAAACAATCGTGCTTTACAATTGCAACCGTCGCGTTTCAAGAGCGGATCAAGCAGTGTTGTTACGTGGGAGCTAAATGCGTGGTGTGACAGAGATTGCAGTGTGAGCCGGAACCGGAGATATCTTTGCCAGGGGTGGAGGAAATACGCAGGAATTCCTTTACGCCATGATAAGAACTCATGCCCTGTTAATTAGCCTTGGAAACCTCCATACCAGGGTTATTTTCCAGCATTTCCAAAATATTAAAATTCATCGCTCAGCGGTCGAGGAATTCTGAACTTCTAGCCTCGTTTTCGAATACTAATTGGTTACCAGTCGCCGGAAATGCACTCTGATGCTCTGTAGTTTGGTCACGTTTCCAGGGTTTTTACAGATGGGCGTTCCGGAAACGGAACTGCCTGAAGGAAGCATGCCTTTCCGGTCATCAAGTCGATATTGTAATTAGGGGTGAATCAATATGAATTCTCAGCTTTTGGGTTTTCGACTCGCTCAAAGAGTACGTTACTTACAACCCAGACGAGAAAGACAGACTGAACCAGAAGCGGACGGCCCGTGCCCTCAATCTCATCTTTTTTTTTTGTCCCTTTCTGTTTTTTTAAGTAATTTATCAAATACGAAAATGCGCTCCATGATGGACTCGATTTTGACCTTTTTGTGTGCATGAGTCCCTTCAACCCTTATCAGGAGGCGAAATTCAAAACAAAACGGTTAGAAAACCTACTCACTTTTACCTTTTCTTACGCGATAGACGCTTCACTAACTCGTGACCGCAGTTAATTTGCCTTTATCAACTGCAATTTGACAAATAGCCAAGTGTTTCCATCCACCCTACCTTTTTTGGGCACAGCCGGCCCATGAAACCAACTGAATAAATTAAGGTATCAGTACAGAGAGTTTTAAAAAAGAGATGACGGATTTTCCTACCGGAAGAAGGTTAAAAATTCGTCAAGATTGAAACAGGAGGTGAAATTATGGTTTAAATACACGTCTCCAAGTGGCCGGAAAAAAATAACAAGTGTCTTTCAATTTCACATTTAAAATAATTTGGACTAATTTGTTTAAAAACGTGCTCTATAATGCCTTGAAATCATCTTAGCTTGTTTAGTAGATGAAATATCACAATGACATTATTACCTTATTTCCTCGGAAAAATCATCACTCAACCTTTCAGTCAAAAATTAACAGAATGAAACATCTAAGAAATGAAATTATCTGAATTGCTAAGACTGAAGGCAAATAAAAATTTCGAAACATTCCCGGTGCCGCAGACGGAAAATATAAACTTCCCCTTCCTTATTTAGTTTGTGTGTTCATGATGGCACTACCAGTTGAATTTCTCGTTTGTACAAATAAAATTTTAAAACTGTCTTCTCCTGACAGGAAGCCTTATTCTATTACTACCATTTTTAAGCTGTCCAAAAACTCAAAAGTCCTTATCACAGCGCGGTTGAGCACATCACGTCTGAAATGTCAGGCGTACAATGTCGGTTAAGGCATACAGCTTCCACACTACACAGCAGGAATTTGAAAACGCAGCTTAGTTCTACGGTTAGGCCTATCGTCCACACTAATCCGTCACGAAAACGGAGCTTTTTGAATACGCTTTCCAAACCGGAGGAATTTGAAAAGTCTACTTTGCGTTTTCGTGTGGACGGAAAACATTTTGAAAACAGAAAACAATGGCGTCACGATAATCATATGATTTCCCTGCTGCCCGAGTTTTTCTCAAACACAAATCCAAAATGACCAGTGATTGTTGCGTTTTTTCCTCCAACGAAGACAAGTGTGGACGTTAACATTTGATGTTTTTTTCAGATAGAAACCTCCGTTTTCCAATTCCTCCGGCGTTGTGTGGACGAAGCCTAAGACTGACACGCATGAGGCGAGAGCTTCCCTACTTTAAAATACTCTTCTATATAGCATCTTTCTAGACATTATTTCTGCTTCCGTTGCTGCGTGACTCATCAAAGCTTAACCTTAAAACATGTTTATGCTGTACATGCAAGAAATTTAGACTTTTGCGCGCGGACAGATTGCGTTCGAATTCTCAGATACGAGTTTGGCAAAACGGAAAATTCCTTACCTTCCTTATATATATATATATTAGCTAGCCTTCCTGTGTAGGCTAACTAGAGCAACAAACTCAATTATTGCGACACAGCTTCTTGACTCCGTAAAGAAAAACGGGTAATTAGATTATATATATATTGCCGTTTTATCTTACAGTAAAATAATTTATGAAGAGTAACAACTTGCCCTATCGTATGGATTGCTTTGAGATTAAAGTAACAGTGGAATTGATTCGAGGCACGATAATTCGGTCAAGATAAGCGAAAATGTGTCAAAAGTGAGTCCAAGTGTCTCCGTTGGTTTCAATAAAAAAACGCAAATCTATAAAAGAGGATATGGTTAGGGTTTGAACTTGATAGCAGAAAATCGGTCAGAATTTTAATCTTCGGTTAGTCGAGATCTGCACTCTGTAACATCTTTAAACTGGATTTTAAATTAAATTATCGCTAAGGATAAATCGCCGAATATAAACTGATAACTGAAGGAGGAGATCCAGCTTACGCGATCCAGACCCTCATAAAAAGCTAGTGGTCGCTAGTGTGACTAGAACAGAAATCTCGAAGAACAAAGGAGAAATAAAAAAGCTTATCGTCAATAGGGCTTTGCTAAGCTGAAACTTCAGTACTGAATAACGAATATTTCAATCAATCATTCAAAAATACGCTTTTGGTACTGAGATTGAGAAGCCGCCATGTTTTTAACAGTTCGGAGAGAGCCTGGGACGAGTTATAAGATTTTAGTTTTGTTAGGATCAACTCGATTTCATTTCCGGGATACAGACTAGACACAAACAATAAAAGAGGAATCGATCAGTAGTCTATAGTCAAAACACACACACAAAAAAAAACTGCAATTGTTACCTTTGTCAATTGTCGCTGGTCATCGTGTTGCTTTATACCAGCTTCCAGGAACAACACTGAGAAATATCAGTCCTTTGATTAACTTGATGTAAAAATTGTAGCTTATGTTCTGATGATGTTCAAAACCGAAGAATTAACCCAGTGGAGAATCTACACCAAATTACGAATCGAGTAGATGATAAGTATATCCGTCTTCAAAAGATGCCTTTCTGTGATAGAGAACGAGAAATTAAAATTGCAAATGTCTACATTTTTTAGCCGACCGCAACAGGCGTGTTTGTGCGCCAACAAAAGAAGTGTGAGGATCAGTAAATGGTTTTGTAGTTCAGGTTATGGAATTAACCTCAACCCGCGGGAATTTAAAATAAAAAAAAATACTAGCTCAATGGGCTCAATCTTATTTTGGGCTAAATAGAACCTCTTTATAACGCATGACTTTTTAACCTAGTCATGCTCGTCTTTTCTCTTCTTTGACTTAGTTAAGTTCTCGCTAATCGCGAACAAACAATATTCTGGACACCAACCGACTTGTGACGTTTAAATCCCAGCCTTGGTGTATAAGAAAAATTACGCGAAACTGGTCGGTCAGTCACAAATCTCTGATACTTGACGCCAGAATCTCAGTCAGTTTGGAGAATCGAAGCGGACGGACAAAAGAAAACCGAGCAAGTTCCAACTCAAATAGATGAAATATATCGTTCATTTCTTCCGGCCATCTAGTATCCCCGCTCTCTTCCTAGCCATCTAGCGTTACACGACGTGAAGGAAGGGCGAGAAGATATAAATGGCTACGCGAGAGCGCAAAAAAGTCCCTCGGGGCCTTCGTGGGTAGTCACGTTTTCTGAACTGTTTTGGTCTGAAACAGGGAAGAGATTTTGACAATTTTGCTCAGAAAGAAGCTATGTTTTTCTCTCTATTTTATGAAAGACACGAATAAAAACGTATATTGAACAAAGTTGAATTTACTGATGTCATGCTTTATTTCTTTACCAGTATAAAAGGTCGATCGATTCATTTCAATACCCTTTTCAGTCTATTGTTATTTTCGATCTACTATTGTTTTAAAATGGCAAACAAAAAATAAATGCTCTGAAATTTCAAAGCAAGATGAATTGTTTGTACCCTGGTCCCAGAGGTATTTTTTATTTTATCTCCGCATGAGAGAGCCGCGAAAGGGCCGCAAAGCGGAGAACACGAGTCGCAAAGCGAAGAGAAAGAAAAATGATTCTTTTTCGCCGCTTCGCGACTCGTGTTTGCCACTTCGCGGCCCTCTTGCGGCTCTCTCATGCGGAGAACAATCAAGAAAAACTACTAGGACCAGGGTAAATTGTTTGCAAGACGGTTTGTTTAATTAACTGTTAAAGATCTCTCTCGTTTAGTCGGCAGGTTCTCGACTGCGCACGTACTTATCAGTCCCCAACAGCGGCTGATCATCACTGAGCGACAATAATTATATCGAATTGAAGGTAAAGCAGCTGCAGGGACCTCGTCACAAATTTTAAACTCTTCGCAAAACGTGGGTTAAACACAAAACTACCGACTGAACGATCACGGTAACATTGACTAAATCAGTTTCCCTTAAAGAAAAATCGAAAGTGACCGATTGAATTGTCATTAAGTCTCTCAGCTCAGACACAAAAATACATTTGTACGAGACAGGTGATTCAATTTTCAAAACAAAACCTGGTCAGTTTCCTGGTTAGTACGTGAGGTGGTTTTGAGACTGCAAGCATCGAGCGTAAAAACTGAATTTAAGAATTACAACTTAGAATGTTAGAATGTCCCGTATCCAGAAAGGTCAAGACTCAATCATTACGCTTACCTGCACGCTTTACAAGGACAAACCATCACCAGATAAGAAGAGAAGTCCTAAAAGAGTGGATCCTGAGTAACAGACCGAGCAAGCGATAAGCACAAACATAATAATTAACCTGAAATAAGTACCTTATTGTTATATATGCAAATCTTCACGAAAAGACGCTTATAGTGTATATGATATGCATAAATTAAAGATGACTTCCAGTCCGTACTGCGCAGTCTCAGCACCCGGCCTAATGTTTATAAACGAATAAAGGGGGCAAGTTTCTAAAGAAACTGTGGTGCTGCGTCGGTGGGAGTATTACAAGACAATTTGGTTTTATCAACTGGGTTGATAATGTGAATTGGCTACCGTAAAGAGATTCGGATTCGCTCCGACGCTGGGCTAACGCTCGAAACGTCAGCTTCCGAATCTCTTTACGGTGGCCAATTCACATTACCAACCCAGTTGATAAAACCAAATTATAATGTTTATAGACATTGTTAGTTCCCCCTCGATGGAATGCGAATCGATGTTATTCGTTACGAGCCACATACCTTATCTTTGAGGCCTTTCAAATTCTTTTCCCAACAGCTTCATTGATTTTAACAGCTTCACAGTTTTCTCAAGTGATATGAGCATGAGAAAAAACCTAGCATAACGCTTCGACCGCTCCGCATCCATAATGGCGGTTGTTTTGAGCTTTGAATTTACGCCATGTAAGTAGTTGCGAATTGTTTACATTTTGTGACGTCTTACTTGAAACAAAACAAAAAAAAAACGAACAAACTCTTGAGAGTGCGCAGTACGGACTGGAAATCAGCTTAGACACCATTTGTACTTTACAATGATGAAATTAAATGATAAGATGATAAGAAACGAAACGTTTATTAATTGCAATGCATGTCTTTCACATTTATATAGGTATTATATTATAATTAGTTTCTGCACAAATTTTGGGCTGCATCGGCTGTAAAGTGAAACCAGGAGCCCATCACTAGGAGCCAGCAACTACCCCATATTCCTGTCACGGCGTTTTCACAGACCTGTCTATTTTTAGCTTGAATTTACCGCGAATTCAGACTCCCGCAGGGACAACAGTGACAAATCATAAGCGTGGACTTGATTCTTAATTTTGACGTCGGCATTTTCACTGGAAGATTAAAAGGAAAAGCCGCCATTGTTTCCCTTACCGATGCACGCTCGTGTAGAACGGAACTGACCTATTTTGCGGGAAAAGAAGTCTAAAAATAGACCGGTCTGTAAAAATGCCGTCACATAGGCTTAGCTCCTAGTGATGGGCTCCTGGTGAAACACTAAGCTACAATTGTTTTTTTTTTATAAGGATATATTTTATAAGAACATCGAAGCTGAAATTTGTGAAATTTTAAGAATATTTTAAGAATAAACACGGGAGTGAGTTTTTGAAAAAAAAAAATTTTGCGTGTTGAAAATTTGTAAATACAATGCAATTTCTAAACAATAATACATAGATTTAGCCAAGCCTAAAAGCAGAGCTCTTGGGCCGGGTTGTTAAAAGCCCGATTAAGGTAACCCAGGATAAGCGACAATTTTGATTTGAGTTTTGCAAATAACGTAGCCCCTTCTCTCCTCTCCCCCTCCCACTCGCTTCATTTTTTGCGCTCTCCCCATTTTTCGCGCGGCCAAAACTCGTTCGCTCGCCGATCCATGGGTTTTCCTTTCGCTAAAAACGTATAGGAACGCTTGCTACGCAGGCTACAAATAACGTTGAGGTGCTTTTTCCCGTTTATATTGTTTGTCCTTCTGTTTTGAGGTTGAATAAACTCAGACTACAAAAAATAAACAAAAGCAGTGAAAAACATCTGAACACAATAAAGATGTATTTCTCGGTTAACTTTTAATCCTAGGTTCCGGCTTCCGAACAACCCGGCCCTGATTACAACAAGTTAACCTTACATGAGCCCGTGATCCAGTCGAAAAACCACCACTTGGTCAGCGGTCGACTTCAAACTTGAGCCCGCGATATGGTCACATAATACCGTTCAGTGAACACCTTGCTTTGACTGGTGTCAATTGACCATGATTACCCATTATCAAAGAAGTACGCTATAATTGCATGTCTCTGTCAAGCTATTAGCTGGCGTATGACCGCCGTCGTGGTGCGTACGGGTTTTCTTTTCTTTCCTATACGAGTATGGAGCTCCGCATGTTCGATGCTAATAATATTTCTGTAAGAAGTTATGTCTGTCATCAGGCTTTATAATTGCCTGCACTCTGGCTCCAAAATTACTTCAACGATATCAAAGTCATTGT
>OZ026607.1:18099556-18122056 GCA_964020085.1 Micromussa lordhowensis | reverse complement strand
CTGCTCCTAGTAGTCTACGAAATTCATTGATTACGAATGCTAGGAACCAAAATTAATTAAGCGATTAGAAGGTTCATTTCCGATGTTTAAGTTCTCAGGTTTCTCAAGCGAAATTTCCTGTCTTTCACGCGTTGAGAGTCACGTATTTAAAATCTGTTAAACTGGACACAGAAGCGAACCATCTTTTTCCAAACCTTTTTCCTGTTTTCATGCACCTTCGTGCTAAATTGATTAGCCATTCAATTCAACTCGAGAAGCTTACTGTTTACATTGAAACGTTTAATACATTGAAAGTCTCTCTGACACTACAGTCACTTTTATGCTAATTTATGCTAATTGAACATCTGCTTGTAGTATAATTTTCTGCATCGCGTGCCTATGAAAGACACGCGACTCCAAGACAACGTCAGTTGTATAGCAACGTTGAATAATGTATTCAAACATCTTGGGTTAATTGTTCCTCTTTAAAAAGCTATGTGGATCCGAGGTGGCTTTTTCAACCTGTTATGCACGTAATCTCGTCACTGCTAAAATAAAGACAACTCGAACAGGGCTTAAATATTCAAACGATAAAAGCGTGAATGTGTAAAGAAACTGATTGTTGTAATCACTTAAAAACAGGATGCAATTAAATGGCAAAATAAGGCCTCGTCAACAATGACAGTTTTTAATTGATCAATGAATCATCAGTCTCAGAAATTTACTGAAGAACTTAGCTATTTTCAGTTACTTATTTTAACCTTTTAAATCTTTAATATTTTCAATTTTTTTCGCTAAATTATTGATCTTGGAAATTGTCTCTGATGAATTTCTTTGCTCTCATCACCATTGTTCTTGATATATTGATTTTGAGAGGAGAAAATAAACGTCGACGCCTTCAGAGCAAAATAATTTTCATTTGTATTGCAATTGTCCATAAATTACAGCAGCTGCGAAAACGCAACATAACATCTCGTAGTCAACCTCGTTCCCAAGTTAGGGAAAAAGCCATGGGAACGAGGTTGGTCGCTTGTGGAATCATAGTTTCTCCTCTTTTGCGTTGTCTCTAAAAACGGTCCCACAGGCCACTGCGAGATGGCACTTGCCCCAGGGTTTCTTCTCGTTTCTAAGTGGAGAATGCTGATTACACGAAAGCGAGCTCTGATAAGTTAGAAAGTTTAGTTAACTGGGAAAACGAAAAAAAAGAAAGCTAAATGTGTATGCAGCAAATATACAAACCCTGGCATTACGGTTATAAAACTGAGGTCCAATCATTAAAATGTTGACCTCCTTGGTGCAGAGTCATTGGTGGAATGACTTGACTCAGAGGATTGGAATTTTGCACCACACGAATCATTACCAACTTCGTACAAAAGAACACTGAGCTATTTTGTGAAAATCGAACCTAGGTTTTCTCTTTTTCAATTCCCTTTTCTCAATAATCGTACTCGTATTGCTGCTTTCCTTTTAATATGGCACTAACGATAATTTCCCATTAGCCAAGGTAAATAATATCCCGACTGGATATCTTGAAACGTCAGGGGAGTGAAGGGTCCTTCGCCGGTCCAAAACTCGATGATTTATTTTGTGTTGTAATTCGAAGCCGTGTGTGTTTTGTCTGCTGGCCGATTCAGTTGAGTAATGACTTTTATTCGGCTCGTCTATCTATTTCTAGTTTTAAGTCTTTTATCGTAGTCTTTGATGCCAGGGTCTAAGCTGCTGGCAATAGACAAGTTGAGATGCCATCTTTGCTTCTGGAGTTTGTGTATGACGTATCGTCCTTGGTCTGTACAGCCTGTAAAAGATATCGCACCGAACGTACTGGCATGGCATGACATGGTGTTCCGTTCTTGAATATTTCAGAAATTTGCAGATGGAAATTGAAAAAAAAACCGCCAGATATCGATTCGTCTTCTGGATCCGGAATTGAAAGTGCGATCCTTGACAAGTTCTGAGAGCTAACCCAGCTTTAGCGAAACAAGAACTCTGGCCTTCCCTGGACAACATCCGCTTTGGATCAAATTCTGGTAAGTAATATCGATGTATTCGGCGACAAAACTTTTTGTTAACCCTACCACGGGGACCCTGAACAGTTTATCGACAGTAAAAATAAATGTACTGTTATTTACCTGTGATTCTGTGTCTTTTTGAGTCTTTTAGAAAGGATTCGAATGAAGCGGAGGCGGTTTACTTTTCCGAATATTATCTCGTCTGCCGCTTTATATTTAAGACGCTCCGATTACGTCTCAAGTTTCGGTTAACGTCGTTAACTATTAACTCACGGCCGTCTAGTCATGAAACCCGAGAATCTCTTCCCCGGTGAGAGTTAATAGTTAACGACGCTAATCGAAACTTGAGACGTAATCGAACTACAAAGCGCCAGACGAGATAATATTCAGAAATCATTCAAATCCCTTCTAAACGACTCAAAAAGACACAAGAACACAGGTAAATAACAGTACATTTATTTGTAGAGTGTTCCGGCACCCTGGGACCCTACTCTAGGTGGGTCAAAAGTCCCTCCTTCCTCCCGCTTTGCAGCAAACCAAAAAGACTTGGCTCGATCCGAAATAGTCTTATTTTGTCTTCAGTAAGTCGAGATCGCAATCTTAGCGAAATATCTACCGTGGGACCGGGAGGATGGGATACACGCGCTAAAACGCAAACAACAAAAAGGAATCGTCTGTGCACAGACTAGGTCCGAACATTTCCGCAAATTTCATTATCACTGGTTTTGTCTTACCTCCCATCCCTTCCTCGGCCTGTTTAAGAGTGTCTGGTTCCGTTACCTCTCGCCCTCCACTTCCCTCCTACACAGAGAGCCTGTTAGTCAACAGTGTGATTTTACTTCACATGTGAAACTAATTACAATCTCTTTTATTAGTCCTAAACCAAAAACAGAACAAAACAAAACATGAGGTGAGTAATGAAGTTGCTAACCAGTTCAGATCTATGGCCTTGCATAGTACGATCGGCAATCAAAACTGAGCTGTCCTAACGAAACGACACGATAACAGCCTTTTTATTCGCAGCTAATAAAAATAAAGACTCTAAAGTTGCTTTGGCCTCTTCTAATAGTTAACTTGAGAAATTCTGGGTCTAATTTGACGAGGAACAGCATATTTTGTTCAAAATAACACAACTATTATCCTAACTCGCTCCAAACGAGTTCGTCGAGTGTCGCCAGGTGCCATGTCAGACATTGGCGCCAAATTAGAAGCTTGGAGACACATACTTTTTACAATTGATATGGTTTTTAGAACTGTAAATCTCTTTTCGTGAATATTAAATTCTATCCCCAGTGAGAAACGTTGCCTGATTTAAATGCCTTTCTTGTTAACTTACACTGACGTCAGGAATTCTGACTGGTCAATTCAAATGCCTCACAGCCGTAAGCAAGGATATTCATTTAGCAATTTGTTTTCATTATAATTCTATTCTGCATATTTCTACAATACTAGTATATATCATGCAAATTGGAGGTAGTTTAAAAGCGATGTTAACGACGAGCTCTAAGATTCCCTGCGCATCTAATCCAACGTTCGGTAATCGAACCCAATCGAACACCAATCGGTGGGGTTCGGTAATCGAACACAATCGAACTCACACTAAAATTTGGTCAAACGAACAAAATCGAACGTTAGATTGCCGAAAATTCGACAATCAAACTAAATCGAACGTTCGATCACCGAACGGTAGACAGTTGTACTCAACCAAACGTGCGATTACCGAACTCCTGTTTGTTTAATTTTTATGCCTACATATGATAAAAAACGAAGTAATGAAAAAAAATGCCTAAATATTACCGTATTATCAAACAAGTGTATATTTTACCGAAATTTTGTACTGTGAACCGTCCCCCTAATCGTCCCGTATCTTTGTTAGCGATTTGATTAGACGATTGTCACATCTACCAGGGGCACCCAACGAGCAAATTAATAAGTAAAAAATTCTTTGAGGGATATTTCTAGGCTCCTTGTAATTTGATCTGTTCGGATTTCTTAGCTGAAAATTGAAGTGCCCGAAAATGTTAGGCAATTAAATCTTCATTTCAGAAATTGCTAGCTGAACGTTACCTTCGAAGAACTTCTCCGCGAACTATTTGCTTATCGGAAAATGCTAGGCGACCTTATTAAGAGCCAAAAATTGCAAAAATATCCCTTCCGAAAATCTAAGGGACTATTTTCCCGTGGATTTATCCTGGTTTCGAATCTTTTAGCTGATGTTTTAGTTAAGAAATCAGTAGCTCTTTGTCAATGCATTATCCGAAAGTCTTAGAACGAGTGGACTCTCCCGAACAGATACTTCATCGAAGTTTCTCGTTGGGTGCCCCTGATCTACGTAATACCGCAAAACAGACACGTGGTCGTGGAAACGGAAGGTCGAAATGTACTGCTAGTTTTCAGTGAACCCGAAAAGAAATTTCCATAGTGTCAAGAAACCGAAGTGATATCTAAGAGACCCGGGAGGAGAGTGCATGCATCGAAATTACGTTTGCCGGGAAAGGGTATCCAGAATATCGTTTTAGTGTTGATGTGGGAGAAGAGTGGGCGCATTTTAAATTTAAACACTAATAATGCATTTCAGTATTTACTGTCGTTTTGTTCCCTTGTACAAATGTATAACTTAACCTTGACATTCAGTTTGATGTCTGGACGTTTTTCTATTAATCTCATTCAGTAAAGGTTGATAATGATTACTCCTGTGTGATTTACTTATCAAGAAATGGATTCCGAATGGATTCGAATCGGATTGAGTTCAACTGCATTCGATTTTGTTCGATTGGTTCGATAATTGAACTCACAGCAAAATAGATGTTCGATTTTGAGTCGATCACCGAACTCAATCGAATGATTGGAGTTCGATTGTGTTCGACTGAATTTTAGTTCAATTTTGTTCGATTAGATACGCTAGGAAGAAATTTCTGCTCTGTTTTACTGTTTTTTCTTGCAGTCTCATACAGCTAAATGGCAGCTTGTCAACTGCGTGATCTCAAAATCGAAGAGACTGTAATGATTATAACGACCAACCTTGTTTCTCGTCGGGAACCGCCTCTCTCATTCAGGTAACACGATGGAAAAAAATGATGTTGAAACATTGCTGTTACCATGGTTACGGTATCGCTGGGGCTTGTTTCATGAGACTAAATGATGGGCCCAGTTAAACACTTTCAAATGATTTCAAAAAATAAAAAGAATGCCTGATCGCAGGCTATGAATAGTTTATACTAATGAAGCACCTTTGAACGACACTAACACTCCTTGAGCTAGACTGCCTGCAATCTCTGTTTTGCTAAAAAATCCGTGGGGAAGACAAGCGTGCGAGCCGCGAATCGCTGGCAGCCCGCGTTACTCGCGGTTTGCGGTTTCGCCGCTCGCAGCTCGCCGTCTGTAGCTTTTCGTTAACTTGTCCTGGTGCATCTGTACGTATACAGCCTCCGCTTAGTTTGCCGCTTTACTTTTTTTATGACCTGCCGCTTGGTAATAAGGCATGTGGATAAACTGCTTCCAAGTGAAGCCCTCTTTAAAAGCCACAACAATTGTCCTTTGTTATACATGTCAGTAATTTGTTTAACTGTTTTGAGTTACCCACGGCTTAACCTGTTTTGTGATGCGTGCAGAGCGTCCTCCTTCCAGTTTTGTTCTTTTCACGGGGTGATATATAAGTTGACGTCTTTTCTAATAATCCTTGAGGTGAAGAGTGCCGGCAATTAATTGTAAAACCAAAACGGAAGCGTCTTATCAAAACTGGCCATTCAGCTGAAACCACGAAAGAACAAACCACGTGAAACCGTAACATTTCACGCGCCAAATCACATGATTTGAAGAACAAATAGCTATGAACAAAAGATACAAACTGCCAGTTTAAAGTCTTTACATGAAGTCAAAGTCATTAAGAATTTTCTTTTAACATCGTTTAGTAGCGTGAATTGAAACTTTCTTTGAAGAAAGCGGCCTAACGAAAGACTGCAGTAACTTCACGAAAACACAAAAGCTAATTGTATGGCTCAATTATTTTTCAACCAGCAATGAATGGAAAAATTGCCTCCAGGGGCCGCTTATTGTGTTGTAATAAAAGCTACGTGTCTCTTTGTTATTCTGCTATTCATATTTCTGTTTTCTCGAAATATGAGTTACGTTCGGCTGCTAACTTGAATTAAATGTGTAGGCACGTCCCGAATTCGAATAAAAAATTCGTCAGTCTCGGAAAATTAAGCAATGTTTGCGCTATTTATTTCCGTTACGGTATGCTACACTGGGCAAGTTAATGAAAAAGAAGATTTAGAAATGAGTCAATCTTTGAGAATCTGTTTAATAAACATATCATTTGGCACTCCATTTTTCACAAGAATTCTTTACCGTGACGGTGTAGGAATTCTTTGATTGTTTCCAGGGGTGTTTCGTTGTTTTACTGAATAACACGCAAATTTTGCAGTACTATGACAATGTGTTTTATTTCTAGCTGTTTTGATTAGTTCTAATCCTTGAGGAGACAGCCACGAGTGTTATTGGTGAGATTATGTCCTCCTAAGGTTCTCCAGCTTTATCGCTTACCCGTTATAACAACAAAGCGAAAACCAAAACAAACATGTTAACAACTGTGGTGAACTTTATTCGAGCATACAGGCAAATATGCTACTTTCTGTTCCTTCTGCACGTTCTTACAAGCGCTAAACGCTTGGTACGAGAAGCAGGTTTACTCCCCACGTTCGTGGATTGCGCAAAATTCGACAAACCACATTGGAAAAGCCGTTTCCGAAGAGAGTTAATTGACTGAAAAATTTGCGAAAGTGTCGGCCCCTGTTGACCCTATTCAAGGGCAGTGACACAGATAATGTCTTTCTCATTCCTATTGAAGTCTTAATCGCTTAATTTGTGCTAGACTATTGATTGTAAATTGCTTTTTTGGCTGTTTCTTAATTTGAAGCATTGAAAGGACCTTAGCGAAGAAAAAGCCGTACAAATTGTTTCCTTTGAAATGTGAAGAGGGTATCACTTTACATGTTTACGCCTCTTCAAAAAACGTTCAATTAAAAACCCTTGTCGTGCGTAGAGAAGCGTTAGGTTCTCTGCGATTACAGCTCGCTTTGTTTCACCGTTTCAGTTCTCTAGCGAGGATGTGGTAAAATTCATCGTTCACAAACGGTCACGTAATTTTCTTATTGTCAACAAGTTCTTTAAAGGGAACCCAAATTAATTAAAAGAAGGAGAATCAAAGGGAATACTAAAATACCGAGGTAACTTCTCAAAACTTAGTCACGGCAGAAAGCTTGTAACTACGAACTGCAAACCTCGAAAAGAACGTCTAAATGGCCAAAGGAAACACAGATGTTTAAGTAGTAAGTACACATTTTGATAGCATATTTACCCGCAAGCTTCTTCATCAACAAGCCACTGTCCAAGGGATTAAACTTGAAGTAGCAATTTCACCGGCTTTGTGTGTGGGCGGGAACTGCCCTCTTCTAGGTATGCCAGCTCAGGATTTGAACTAATTAGAAGTTGTTAGTTAACCTTGCTGGCGTTATTGTTGAGTTCTTAAGCGTATGCAGACACGCAGACTGCAAACAAAAATGATATAATTTTAGTGGTCACAGTTAATGTAGCTGTATAATCCATTGTTTTGTATGACGGTAATAATCGCATGCGACTGAGGGGCCGATTTATGTAGGCGAATTAGGATTCTTGAGTTATTACAGCTCACTGTAGACACAACTCAACAAGATCGTTAGACGTTCAAGATGAACTTGTTCAAAGCTCTTCACATGGTGGTACTGTTTGGTTTAACAAGTCTTAATGCACTCGCAGAAGCCAATGGCTCTTGGTGGTAAGTCTATAATCACACTTCCTGATTATGATGTTGTTATAACGTTAAACAACGCAAACTAAGAGCATTTTCCTTCCCTGCTCTTTAGGAACCTTGGTGTAAGTGACTCATCGAAGCCTCAAGATAACCTTAACATCCAACTCTCTCCTGCAAACGGAGTGAAACCCGTTACGCCCAAGCAGCAACGCTTATGTCGGAAATACCCTGAGTTGGTTCCATATATTGGACTCGGAGCAAAATTTTCCATCAGTCAGTGTCAATACCAGTTTAAGAACAGAAAATGGAACTGTTCAGCGCACAGTCCTGAAAATGTTTTTGGGAAAATAGTGAAAATAGGTAAGTTATGTTTGGTGATGTTTTCATGGGCGACATCTGTTAATTTAGCTTTTTCACGTTCTTTCTCACGAATTACGTTCTTCATTTAAAATCACACACGATTCCGTTCTGTACGAAGTAGTTGTTTTGATTTAATGCGTCTTTTCCTTCAAAGTAAAACCAAGATAGAATCAGACCTTGTCAGCGTTCCTCGTCTAACTCTTTCTTTTCAGTGAGGCAAAATTCATGGGTTTTTTCTAAACACATTTATAGGAGATCACTTAATATTCACGCAATATTTCTTCTCCTTTGTTTGGAGTAGCGGAAAAGGCTTGAGAGATGTTTAATAAGTTTCTCTACGCGATAAACTGTTATTTCCGAAATTTGTTCGTGTACTTCCTTTACGTATATTTAACTTATAAAGGTTTGTACCTTTTGCCTGAGCCCTTGAAGGACTGAGATATTAGTAAGCTCGACTTACCCTCTCTTTCAAAAACGTTAGCAGTAGAATCTTTAAACGTCTTGGAGTTTGTTGATTGAGTAAGTGGGAGTCTTTTAAATTGCAAAATTGCGCTTTATCGTACGAGAGAAACAAAACGTACAAGAAATAAGGCAAAATAATTGAGAATCCATTTAATTGTTTTGCTCCACACCTAACACTCTATTTCTCGAAAATGTAGACCAAGAGATGGTGTAATTTTCAAATTCCTTATGCACCCAAGAAATGAAACCGAAACGGCAAGACTGTATATTCATCTTAGTCTGGTCATTAAATGCCATATACAACCCACGCAGTAGTAGTAGGCAGGAATATCAGTACTTATTATATGACTCAGCATCTGATATGGCTTTTTTATTTATCATGGGGACATTTGTCATATGCGAAATTTTCTTAATGTAAACGCTAATCTCTATAATATTTAGTTCTCTGCGAAACTGATCATCCTTGAATATACACATGCAACAAGCATTCTTAGGAAACATTGTTTGTTCAATTCTGAACTTAGTTACTCTTATTGGTGAAAAAGCAGTGGTGTAATGAAAACGTTTCTGTGTTAGCTTGTAGGGAAACAGCATTCACCTACTCCATAACGGCCGCTGGTGTGTCTCACGCCATTGCTAGGGCTTGCAGCGACGGCAAACTGACGGCTTGTGGATGTGACAGTCGGTATAAAGGCGTCAGTAGCGAAGGATGGCAATGGGGAGGTTGCAGTGACAATGTCCATTTTGCCGATCAGTTCTCGAGGAAGTTTGTAGACGCAGGAGAAAAAGGCCGTGATTTTCGCACTTTGGTAAATTTACACAACAACGAGGCAGGAAGAACTGTAAGTAATTTTTCCTTCTTTCGGCTATGAAATAGACAGTTAATTGAAAGCTACAAGGAAAAAAATCGTTATATGAGCCGCAATGAACGACAAGGAAAGCCGTAGCCTAAGGCAATGAGTGAATCTCTTTTCGGCTATGAACAAACACTTTCCGAACAATCGTTTATTGCAAAAAGTAATTTAAGTGGATCTAGCGGTGGGCTAAGGCCATCTGTATTTGAACAGCAGTTATAAATTGTCCGATTACTTCGTGTTATCGTTAATTTGAAACTGGCAATTTCTCATGGAAAGCATCTTGCTTTTTCTTCTCCAGCTTTCTGTAATGCTTCACGGAGTAATGGATTCCACAAAATCGTAAAAATTTACATCGTGGACTGTGAAAATTCTAGTATCGACAACCGATTCGGCATGAGCCGGTTTCCCTTCAACAAATCATTATATGTATCCAAGAGAAAGGTTGAGAGAGTAAATGAAATCATTAACTAATAGGGATATTGTGATGTATTGCCAAAGTCTCGGAACTAACCATGAATAATTGGTATCGATACACACTAAAGAGAGTTAATGCTTTCACCTGCGACCTTAAAGGAGTTATATATGAGGTTTGATATTCTTTGTGTTTGAACTCGCAGGGTGTTTCGTTAGCGGCAAGTCTTTGTCCAAATTGTTTCATTCTAGGGGAGAAATTATTGTCTGAGGTTAACAGTTATAACTGGCGGTTTCCCACGGAACAACGCTAAACTAATTGTTGGAGACCCACACGTAAAATCATTACCTATTATTTTAGAACTGCGGCTTTTTGCCGACGATTAATTTGCATTCAGTTTTATTATGCTCAACGCTGTTTTGATTTTGTTTCCCACGGTAAAACGTCTTGAAGAGAAATTAGCCTCGGAGTACAATAGATGTTTATACACAAACATTTTCATACTCTGGGAATTCAAAAAATAAATTTACCTTAATTGAAATGAGAACACTGTTTTTGTTGGGAGAAAATGTTAACAGTTTCTGTAAGAGCTGCTGATGTATTCTGACTTCAACTAACGCTCGCCAAGTTTTCTTTTTACGTAACACGAGCCGCCCAGATAAAAAGGAACAAATGTGCCGGCCATTACATTTCATTTAATTCGTCGATATCCTACAACTTAACAGTTTTTCAGATGAACGCTATGCTGAACTAACAAGTTTGTCAAAACGGAAAGATAGCGTTTGATCATAGTTTGGTTTGATTCAATCGATCGTAGAGGCATGCCACAAACATTTGGCACTTTATTTCTCTTTGAAGTTTCGTTCAATTTCAATAAAATAATGTTCTGTGCAAGATGCTTCACTCTTCTATCTTGAAGAGCTGTAGCAGTATTTTCTGATTTTTCACTGGAAGTATACTTATCAGTAGCTTTCCATGGTACAACTGCCACAGATCTGTTTAGTGAAGTTAACCCTTCACTGAAGCTCTCATAATAACTTACTCGTATTTTAACAGAGCGTTAAAATCTCGCGTATATTCTGTTGTGTCATTTTTAGCGCTCCATGGAAATTTTCAACAACATGGTAGCAAAACATTTTACTTGCTTGCTTTCAGTTGCCTCATTTGTTCACCAAGAAACATTGTAAAATGTCCAATTTCTCACAGACCGTTTTCGCTGTAGTTTTCAATATATGATTGGTTCTTTCCTTTCGCGCGCGCACAAAATCTGAAGCTTTATAATTTCCTTTATTCAAGGCTGTCAGACAGAACGTGGTGAGAGAGTGCAAATGTCATGGAGTATCGGAAGCTTGTACTGTGCGTACCTGTTGGAAACGATTGGCTGACTTCCGAAAGATTGGCGAAGTTCTCAAAGATAAATTCGACAGCGCTTCACTGGTGGAATTTGAACAAAACAGCAACCGAAATGGCCACAATCCAAGGAAAGGAAAACCAGCATTTCGTCCCAAGAATAAACTTCACAAGCCCCCTACTGAGGCTGACTTGGTATACTACGAAGACTCACCGGATTTTTGCGAGCGAAATCTCGAAACGGGATCCCTCGGGACAAAGGGACGTCTTTGCAATAACACATCCCTCGGGACGGACGGGTGTAATTTGATGTGTTGCGAGAGAGGTTTTACAACGAGTGAAAGTGAACTGGAAGAACGCTGCAATTGCCGCTTCTTCTGGTGTTGTAAAGTAAAATGCCAGAATTGTCGATCGAGGCACATTGTCCACAGGTGCAAGTAATGTTTGAAAAATTTATATCAAGGTATCAACTCTCTCACTCCCAAACGTACGGCCAAACCTCAGGTTCAAAAGTGTTCCTAACTTCTAAAACTGTAGATGAAACCCTAGTGTGTGACCATTCAAATGAAAGCTATTGAGCAGTACTTTCATGTGCTACTGTTTATTATGCTGTACAAGGTGGTTCTACCTTTTAAGTCTGTGGATGAAACCCTAGTGTGTGACCATTCAAATGAGAGCTTTTGAGCAGTAGTTTTATGTGGTACTGTCTATTATGCTATAAAAGGTAATTCTAACTTTAATTATTTTATGTCCGTAACAGAAACCCTAGTGTGTAACCATTTAAATGAACGCTATCGAGCAGTACCTTTCATGTGGTACTGTTCTTTTTTAATCTGAGGATCCTAAAACTCTCGTGCATGCGTGGTGACTATTGCAATAAAACTATTGAGCTGTACTTTCACCTGGCAATACCTGTTTCCATTATTTTAGGAGACGTTTTTCATCAGGTTCAAGTTTGAACTTGAGTATTTTTGGGAGTGAGAAGAGTCAAAGCTTGCAGCAATTTTGTAGAAATAAAATACGGCGCCAGCTATTAATTTCGCTCCGCCCTACTGAGCGTGTTCGAAGGGGTCTTCACTAGAAATCGATTATTGACGTAGAAAAAAGATGGAATGGTCTTACAGTGCACGGTATTTGGAACATATAGTCTGAGTTATTAATAAACGCAAAATCAGTGTGTTTTTATATTTTTTTTTCTAACCTTTCCTGTGGAATGAATTCACAGTCTTACGTAAGAGAAATAGAGATTTATTTTCTTCTAATAATTATTGGACCGCGGTCAAGTAGATTTTGATTAAGGTAGCGAGCTCTCGCATAAGTCCTTAGAAGGTATCATAAGTTAGCGGCAATGCTGTCAAAGGTAGTAGTAGTAGCTAAAGATAGACAGTAAGTAGTATAATCCTAGAGTCTTAAAGTTAGTATAAATGCTCTTAATTCCTTTTAGAATGAGCAGAAAGTTAAGTTCAGTTTTAATGAACGTGCTGGAATTAATGTAGGATAAATTTCAAAGTTCAACTGAAGAAAGCTACAAGAAGTGATTTATATGCCCAGTCCACACAACGGCAAAGGATTTTGAAAATGGAGGTTTCACTCTGAAATCGTATCAAATAATTTCTATCCACACTACACCGGAGGAATTTAAAAACGCAACAATCACCGGTCATTCTGGAATTGTGTTTCACGAAAACTCGGGCAGGGAACTCACACGATTATCGTGACTACATCGTGTCGAAAAGCCCCGTTTTCAACTGAAATGTTTCCGTCCACACGAGAGCCGGCGTTTTTAAATTCCTCCGGTTTAAAGAACGTTTTGGAAAAGCTCCGTTTTTGTGAAGGATTAGTGTGGACGGTATGCCTAACCGTAGAAAAAAAAGCTGCGGTTTCAAATCTCTCCAACGTAGTGTGAAAGGGCCTTAAGACTGTGTCTCTTGGGATCAACCATTTTAGATTGATTGTTTTTTCCGTTTTCTTTTGTTGTTCTTTCCCGTTTCCTCTTTTGGAAAAACAGATTTTTAAGTCTCCATAAAGCTTGGCGAAAAGGCCTTTTTAAAAGATTTTAAAATGGAGGTTGAGGTTGTTTTTCCTTCAATCCTATTTTGGTTTAAACACGATTAATCTCAAAAGAACACACCACAACAATTTTTCTCACGAATTTGTTATTTTTAGTATCTAAACACTTTTGTTCAGAGGGTCAATAGCATATAAAATTATGAATTTTGCCTGTGTTATTTTTGTAGTCAAAGACTTTGTAAAGAAATGTTTGGTTGTATATAGCCAGAAGGCATGTGTTTTTAACTTAACTTTGCGTACTTGCAAATGGGATCGTATGGAGAGAGCTTAACTAGTTATAATAAAAAGTAAAGCCATTTTTATTACAATATGACCTGTAAATTTTGTATTTTGTTTCACCTTTACCAGCTTTTTTTTTATTTGTTTGTTTGTCTTAAACTGGGTAATCTTATCTGGGACTAAAATGAATATTACCGCACTTACTTGATCCTTGAGGTCGGATCTTATGCCAATATAACTTACAGCAACAACAAAAAGCGACAGCGACACCACAATTCTAAACAATTTACGAAGATCGGCCGAACATTTCCGACTATTTTCGGACAATTTCGTAGATTATCAGAAAGTTTTGCGAGCAATGTTTCCTTCTGAACATTTTTGGACTGCTGAAGATTTCGAACATTCCGACAAAAATTCCAGCCCCGTAATCTTTTGACTCTATCCCAACTATATGTCGAGTCCACATATCTGTTTAATTTACCGGACCTAACAATTTAAATCATGAAACATTTAACAACTGCGTGCTTTCATCCAAAGCAGCTTCAATAAAATGCGGAGAATGTGGGGTATTAAGTAAATTCCGTGTGTTTTGTTGACCTTGGCAGTATTTTGCAAAAGAATTGCTTTGATTCTTAAACAGATTAAATTTGATGATCTTGGAAACGTTAACTAGATGCTGACAAAATATTTTTTAGCGTAAAACGTGCGGAAAATTATTTTAGCGATTATTGCTTTGAAATTCAGTGGACATGTGTCTATTATGTTGTGCAGTAAAAAGTCATGAAATGTCAATTTGAAAATATTTCAAGTCTGCTTCTGTTAAAGGAAAAAATTGTTGTTATAACGGTGGGGACCTGGGGAAGTTATGTTTATTCGTTGATCCAGACGACATTAGCAAAGGCTATATTAGCTGTTAATTCTTTCCGTTTGGGTGAAAATACGGAAAGGTTTAAGAAAATCTATCTGCAACTGGTTAAATATACAATCAGCGACGGAAGTTCAGATAAACGATGTATTTACTGCATTCTAACCAAGATTACTTTGATTGAGGACGAAATGAATGGAAGGCTTAAGGAGTAATGTCAACTTGTTTTGCATCCAACGTTATTGCCAAGGTTTTTCAGTTTCTCTTTAGAAATCGAGTTCTTGTGCTGCTATCAAGGGACATCTAGTAACTGCAACCCAAAACGCATTAGCAAATGTCAGAAGCTCCATATTTCTTTCATTTGACCTGGACGAAGTTGTATTTAAGATTTTTGAACCCTTATCTTTATCAACAGATTAATTGATCAATGGAACAACACGTCGTTAGATAACAAAATTGTAAAGAATTCAAAGTTATCACGTAGAAAGATTGATTATTACTGAAATTGCTCACGCCTTCTTGAAGAGCTTTTTACGATATGATTTTAAGCCAAACCAGTTTGAATAAGGATTTACGGAAGTGTTAAATACTTGCCATACTTTCAGACGCTGTACTTATCGCGCTGATCCAGCTGTATATAGAGTCACTTGCCAAACAACGTTTTAGGCTCGAGGAAAAACGTGACGGTATGCAACCGTACCTACACTTGAGTAGTTTAAATCTTCAAATGATACTAATTGAACTTGAAGTGGAGTTTATCAATGTATTCGTTTGTGAGTGTACCTCCGTGTGGAGCACGTACACAGCGTAACCTATTGTTACCCTATTTATTAATCTGAATACTTTCGATGCATTCTTTTAATTAGCCAGTTCTGAGAATTAGGCCCTCTACGTGGCATGAAGAAAAGATGTTGTCGGACAAGAAATCAAAAGACCATTTTCTCATTCAATTTCAGTTACTATAAGAGTGATTATTCTTCATCGTTTTATCATTGCTTGGGTAAATTTGTAGTTTAGTTTAGTAAGGCCATTATTTAAACTACTGGTCCCCCAGTAGTCAATGTTAGCACTCGTAAAATGAAGTCTCCTTCCTCTTGTTCTTCTTGGAGAGTAATCAACGCTATCTACTGAATAAATCACTATCCATTGGATAAGTCACTATCCTTGTTACCTGGTAACCTCACCCTAACTCGAGTTCGTCAGTGGTCAAATGACAGTTGCGCGCACATTTCCCGTCAAAACTGTTGCTTGGAAACGTCTCATTTTTCAGAAATCCTCCTCTTTCATGGCAAAAAATAAGACAATCACCGAAAACGTTTTGCGCATTCTTGCGTCAAACTCCTTCAAACTTAAAGACATTGGGTTTTTGGGGCTTGACTGCTGTGAGTCCTTTAAGTCCCACATATTAATTCATCTAACTTATTTCCATTACTTTCAGTATTCACTCTGAGAACTTAGTACTCCTTTTGTTTATGTATTCCCTTTCCCTGCCTCCTATGTTTTGCATTTACTTTTAAATGTATATACCATATATTTATTATCAACCAAGGGCGAGAGATGGTCTTTGGAGGCACAGAAAACATTTAGGTTATTATATAACGATTATTCCATGAGCACGAGTTGGATATGAAGTGATAAAATAACCAACGAGCGCGTAGCGCGAGTTGGTTATAATCACTTCATATCCAACAAGGGCGAATGGAATAATTGTTTTAGTAAATTCTCAAACCGGGTTTTGCCGACGATTTTTATTTCGGCCATTATAGAGGGCTGAAGTTGAAAACTTCGTGCGGAAAATTTTCAAACTTGGCGCACTATTTTCCATATGACGTAAAACTCCGACTATTGGCTCATAGTCGGAGTCTTTTAGCCAATCAAAAAGCTAGAAATGCAATAGTCGGAGCTGAGAATTTACTAAGGGTCGATAGCTCAATTCTCTAAGTGCGTTATCTAACAATTAAGCTCTTGGATTGACTTCATGGCTGAACTGCTCATCTGTAGGAAACCTTAACCGGTCCAATCGTTCGAACTTATGGACCGACAATATAGCACGCGGACGTCGATTAAGAAAACTGATTATAGTTGTCAAAACCTGCTGATAAGAAATTTAAGATTTGATTAGTTGTCAATACCTGATTACCTGATTCCCACCCCCAAAGCAAAGTTCGTTGTCATGTAGCGGGAACTGCTAACTTTCCCTCTTTACGAAAATATTTCCACCAAAAGACGATATATAAATAGCCATAATTAGTCTGTCAAATTTTTGGAATGACTGCCGGCGATCGACATCCACAGGTTTGCGTTTCATGGCAGGACTGGAAGTCGTTTTTGGTCTGCACGGAAAACGCGTTTGTTCCGCGTACATCCAAATCGTCACGTGATTAAATCCTTTGCCGCTGATTGGTTTACTGAGGGGATATGGTCTCCCGGATTGTTCATTTGAATGACAAGTTTCGTGTTTATTTATTCTTTTGTATTTTTTACTATTCACTGCCGTGCAGGAAGGAGATGGTCAAATCCACAGAGTCGGAGAGATCCAGAAGACTGTAGATTGTTTTAGAATTGTTGTTTACCACTTTCAACGATGCAAACTTTTCACATGGCGAAAAGCTACACAACACGTGCACAGGTAAATCATATCTTAAGTTCACTGTAAGTTCTCTAGTTCGAGTTTTAATTTGCAAAGAAGTATAATTAATGAATTCTGCTCGCTTTGTTATACTTTTATACCAGGGCAGTAAGGTTTTTCTTTACGTAAAACAACGGGTGATTACAGAGTTTACAAGAATCATTACCAGTCAATCGATTATTTTAAACCTTGCTGATTTTGAACGACCGCGGGCTAGCAGAAAGTTTTATTTCAATTTCTCTCTGTACGAAAAGAAGTAAACAAAGTAGCTAAATGGAAACCAAAGTTTTACTTTTTCTGAAATAAACGACAGAATGGGGATTTTTGACGATGCTGTTTTGAAGGAAACCACAACTGAGAAACACGCGCTCGCAGAACCATTGCACTGTTCATTGAAGCATCGCTGCTTTGCTATTTTGCTGTTTACAAGACACGGTACAGCCCAGTAGATCAAATAGAGTATTTTTTCGCTCCAGTTGCGGAGCCGTTTTCCCTTTTCGGCCAAAAACTAAAGATAAATAAAAATTATTTGTAAATTTAGTTTTTCTAGTTTTGTCAATCCCGCCTGAAAACAGATTAACAATATAGTTAGATTTTTATTAACCAAAAAACTGATTCCAGAAGTTTATGAAACCAATCAAAAATTATCAAGTGACCATTGTCAAGACAAATTGGTAAGACACAAGTTGTTTCACATTAAAAACCAAAAATAAGTACCCGGAACTCAGATATTCATTAACAGTTTGTCTTGATGATTTGGGCAAAAGTACTCGGGAGAAAACATTCTAAAAGGTAATCAAGGCGAGGCGTTTAGGCTACTTTCTCTGTCGTTTTCCTTGTAAATTCGGAGTTTAGGTTAAATGATTTAAGGATCTAGGTATTCTGTTTTGAAAAAGCCATATGTCGTTTAAATGTGTATCGTGGAAATCCACGATACGGACATTACTTCCATCAATAAAGCAACGACAAGAGAATCGAAGCAAACGAAGACCAAGACTTTTGTTTTTGTGGCATGGTGGCTCTGAAAAGAGTCGCTTTGAATGGCTCCACAAAGATCAGTTTTAAAATTTTCCTGAACTTTCCGTACGGTAGAATTAATTGTTTCTTTTATAAGTTTCTGATTTTAATTGCCTGTCGATCGAGGTCATAGAGTATGCGAAGTTTCGAAACTGATAAGTTAAAACAGTTTCATTAAACGTGAGAATTGTGATCGTTTTTGTTTCTACTGCGGTTTGAGTGCATTTGAACAACACTCGCGCTTTCGGGCATTGTGTGATTTTTTTCGGGCAGTAATGGCACCGCCCTCCAAGTCCCCGCTTTAGTTTTAGAGATACCCAGTGGGTACTAGCAGAAACATTGAAGGGGCGGTGTGCAGCACGCTTCCCGAAACCCTTATCCTATTGCAGACCAAAATCTGCGAGTTTACTCTCACCCTGTTTCGGGTGACGGGTGCTGACGGGTGCGTGTTTCGGCGGTTACACGGGCACACGGTGAGTGTAAACGAAGTTTGACAAGGGCTTTCGTTGATGGTCTTATCGATAATGATGAAGAAGCTTCTTCTATAAAAGATACCCAATTCAAATCAAGAGGGCACAAACCATAACCTATTTCAGACCAAAACGGCTTAAGACTATCCCCTTTGGGGACACACATACCCCTATAGCCCCATAAAGGGAGTTTTCCCCCCTCCGGGAGAAAGAAGCAAACGTAAGCCTTCCGTGGTCCTCGACCGGACAGAATTTTCTTTATGTTAGATTGTCCGACACGAGAGGAAGAACAGGATAGCAAAGTAAAGGGGTGGGGGTGATCCCTTTTCACGAAGGAATTTTAGCAAAATTTATGCATCGCGTATACTTATAACTACTGTTAATAGCGTTTTCTTTCTTCATAAATTCGCGCATCACGTGTGTTTTTTAGCTGCTTTACACGCTTCTTATACTGCTATTTGCCCTCATTGCGTGTCACGAATAAACGCTTTGCTAGCCTGAATGAAAATGCGTCTAGATACAAAAATCGTTGCGCGATGTAATAATCAAGTTATCGCATCTTTAAAAGGGACTAATACGTCAGGACCAAGTTTTGTGTCCTCTGGCGTTTGTAGACATTATACTCGGTTCTACTATAATATTTTAAGGGCAAGAAATTTTTAAAAGATAGAGGGATGCATCCCTTTAGCCGCTACCCGAAAAGGAGAAAATTCTGAACGGCTGTAAGGTAATGGCTCTCGGGATACATCCAATTGTGGTGATGCTTGGATAGATTTCCTTCTTCGTTTGAAGGAATTGAACGATGATGGTTAAACTTTTATTTGATGTCATTGGTACTTTTTGTATTCTCCTTTAATTTATTTATAGACTGAGAAAGCGGGGATTGTATATAATATATAAATGAAATTTTGCTTATTCCAAAGATTGCATTTTTCATGACGATGAAAAATTTATTAAAAAATATGTTTTAGTGTTGTAAGGCTCACAATATTCATATTACTAAAAATTCATAATCATAATTGTCCAATTAATTTAGCGGAAAGATGAAATTAAAGAGTTAAACATTTCATAATGAAGACTGTAAACTTTGTTTCCGCTCATAAACCTTTCTTCTTTCTCATCTTTTGCTAAAACACCTGTTCATTAAGTTTGCGCTCAATTCTCCGCGCACTTGACAGAAAGAGGCCGAAATTCATAGCAGTCAAAAAAGACAAGATGAAAGCCAAATAAGCCGATTAAATTCAATTTGTGAATCTTTAATTTCAGTTTCTGTGTTCATTATCACAGGAATAGCAAAGCGCGCGAGTGATGCCATGACTCAGACAAGACTCAAACCGGAATGGCGGACGATTTTCCTAAAAACACTTTCTAAAACAGCCGGTGTTCCTAAAGCACATTTTTGAAACGTAAACTTCGCCTAGATCCCCTCTAGCTGAGTTCTCTCAGAATATGTTGATGTTGTATAAGCCTTGTAGGGGATATAATCATTTGCAGTCTATTTATAGGCCTCGCGCGCTTCGCTATTGTGTCCGAAAAAAAGTGCATTTATATAATATTGATTAAGATTATCGATGTCAACAAACGAAAAAACTGAATTGATTTGGTTTGTATATATCGTACTTCGCCATTAAGGCGGGGCTTCACCTGAAAGCCGTATTTTGGCTTGGTATTATGTTTTTAATGCAAATATCTCGTTTACGTTTCAAGCAATCAAGAATCTGTTCACTCATTACACACATCTATGTTTTGCGCCGTTTTGTAAATTTTTTGGTGATTTTTAGGTTTATTTGGAGATAAATAGTTTTTCTCAAAGGATTAGTGAAATTTATGGAAATAGGAAATTTTGAAGATTTGGTGTTGTTTTAAAATTAGAGTTTGAAGTTAAAGTGCCTATAACCCCAGAATTTTTTTTTGGCTAAGATGAAACTTAGACAAACACACAACTAGAATTTGCCAAAATTTTCGGTTTGTGATATTTTTAAAGTGGTACTATGATCAAATTTTTACCCCTTGTTTTTTTTAGTGTATCACAAAGAATTCCATGAAAGAATGAAAACGCCGTTTACCGTTTGCAAATATCTGTATTAGTTCCGGAGATATTTAAGTTTGAAAAATTGGTAAAATATGCAAATGAGATGGCTGATGACGTCATACACTCAACCCAATATTTTATTAAGTATATAAATAGAGTTATCTTAGCCAATTTGCAGCGCAAAACCTTCAAACTTGGCAGGCTAATAGATCTACAGAAAACACACCTATGACTACAAAAAATTCTGTTCCCATGGCAACTCACTCTTTTCAGGCCCCACCCACTTTATTTCAATATTTTGGTGATTTTCAGCTTGAAAATTTTAGACAACGCCACAAAGTCGAGCTAACATATTTATAAGCTTGCTGGATCATGCCTATGAAGTGCTGTTAGCAATTATCAAAATGGAATGCAAAAGGTTGCCAGAAAAGCTTTTAACATGGGGGAGCTCTGGAACCAAGTATGTTGCCATGGTAACAGAACTGTTAAGCTCATATTGTGGAGCACATTTAGTAGAATCGTACTGCAAAGAATCAAACATTTCTGTTACAAACTGGCTGAGGTATCTCTTTTCATCATACTTGGACAAAATCTGTTTGAGTATATGACGTCATCACTTGCCTAATTTGCATATTTTAAAAACTTGAATATCTCTGGAACGAAAAGAGATATTTGAAAGAAGTAAACAGCATTTTACTTCTTATGCAGTTTACTTGTTTATGTTTTAAAATGGCTTAAATAGGAAAGGTGCGATTTTCGTCATAGTACCACTTTAAGGGCTTTAAAAATTAAGGCGGGGGTCCACCTGAAAGCCGTATTTTGGCTTGGTATTATGTTCTTAATGCAAATATCTCGTTTACGTTTCAAGCAATCAAGAATCTGTTCACTCATTACACACATCTATGTTTTGCGCCGTTTTGTAAATTTTTTGGTGATTTTTAGGTTTATTTGGAGACAGATAGTTTTTCTCAAAGGATTAGTAAAATTTATGGAAATAGGAAATTTTGAAGATTTGGTGTTGTTTTAAAATTAGAGTTTGAAGTTAAAAATTGATAGATACACACCAAACAGTTGCCTAACAACCCGAGTGCCATTGTGGGGTCGGGCAACTGTCTGGTGGTGTTCCATAACCTTTTCTCCCCCTTTCAATCTCTCTTTAAACTTCCTCAAATTTCACTTTAATTCAGGTAAACCCCCACCTTAACATAAAGTAGCTGAAATTTGATACATGACCGAGCTGGCGAGGAGCGTGGGTCTATTACTGGGTTGACGTCACAGACTGTTTTGCATACATGTATATAAAGAGTTAATGCTATGTAAATGAATATGTGACGTCAACCCAGGAATATACCCAGACCCCTCACCAGCTCGGTCATAACACAAAAGATATCAAATTTCAACTACTTTGTGTTAATTTTTAAAGCCCTTAAAAATATTACCAACCGAAAATTTTGGCAAATTCTCTTTGTGTGTTTGTCTAAGTTTCATCTTAGCCAAAAAAAAATTCTGGGGTTATAGGCACTTTAAAAATTGGTAGATACACACCAAACAGTTGCCTAACAACCCGGGTGCCATTGTGGGGTCGGGCAACTGTCTGGTGGTGTTCCATAACCTTTTTTCCCCCTTTCAATCTCTCTTTAAACTTCCTCAAATTTCACTTAAATTCAGGTGTACCCCCACCTTAATATACTGGCTATCTGCCCCCCTGTTTAGTATGAGCTACTTTTCCACTGTTTTAAGTGTTCATTGCATCCGAGCAGAAACTATTTTTCTGCAACGAAGAAGTGTCTGGTTTCTTCTCAATACAATCAGAGCTCAGTAAAAACGAAGATTGTAGGGTTCTGTTATTGTTTTTAGTTGGCCTGGACTCCATCTTCAATCTTTCCCTCGGCATTTTCTCCTCTTCTTGTTGTGGTGGTGTTCGATGATTCAAAAAGTCTCTTTAGCATCTTGGTAACTTTTTCTTAAGAGCAATTCA